>VYXF01006518.1:198432-228205 GCA_013397295.1 Polioptila caerulea | reverse complement strand
GGCAGGCACTGATCTCTTCACTCTCCTGAGCAGTGACAGGACTCAGAAACAGCCCAAAGTTGTGTCAGAGGAGGTTTAGGCTGGATGTCAGGAACAGGTTCTTCACCCAGAGAGTGGCTGAGCAGGTTGAACTGGCTCCCTAGGGAAGTGTCACAGGGCCAAGCCTGGCAGAGTTCAAGAAACATTTGAACAAAGCTCTCAGGCACCAGGCGTGATTCTTGGGATGCTGCTGTGCAGGGCCAGGAGTTGGACTTGATGATGCCTGTGCGTCCCTTCCAACTCAAAATATTCTGTGATTCTGTACAGAATGTTTGAAAAGTGCATATTTTGACCTCTAATAAAAGAATGTGGGTTCCTGAACAGAACTTCACCTCCTGTGGGTGGCTGGTGTCAGCTACCCACACCAGCAGGTTACTGCACTGCTAGACAGTGCCACACACTTAGAATTGATTTGTTTATGCACACAGAATCTCAGGTTTAAGCACTTCCCTAGAAAAAACAATTACAAGAGAATATGCTGACTCATCAAGATAAGAATTTGTAGTTTGGTTTTCTGTCTTGCGTTTCTGCAGTCTTTTAGTCTCATTTATTGAGCCACACCATATAACAACCAAGCTGATCTAAAAATTGAGGGTTTCTTAAACAATTATTAGAAAATAACTAGTCTTTTTACCATCTTCTCTTTTCAAGGTTGACTTCCAGTGCTGTCTGATAGGAGCAGCCTCACCACAGCTCTAAGAGGAATGGGACTCCTCCACATAAGCCTTATAGATTTTATTTTTTTCTGATACCAATCCCATTCAGTGAATATCTGCCAGTAAGTACAGTACAGCAATCACAGGCTGTAGCTCTTCTTCCTAAACACACACTGCTCCATCAATCCAGAATGCCTGAGGCAGCTGAGAGCTGAGGGTGCCTTCAAATCCAGGACCTCCTACTGGGACAGCTTAGTGTACCACAGTACTGGCAGCAAGCCAGTAAACGTAGATGCTGGATTTTTGACTGCTGTGATTTACAAAGGATGTATTTCTTCTCTTTTATCCACACATCACAATTATTCTTAATTATTCCCAATGTGTTGCCTATCATACTCCAGCCTTCCTGTTATTTATTTCAATCCTTTCTCAGAAAGCCCATACGATGAGACTGAATCATCCAGAACAAAGTAAATCAGTGGTGAAAGCCCCCTTCAGAGGAAACATATTTTCTAAAAGCTGCTGCTTTTAGCTGAATTTAATTTACAGTCATCTTAAGAAAAATGATATTATTAATGAAATGATTTCTGCAAAAGTAAAAACATTAGGAGCTTCAGACTAGAATAATAATAATGAAAAATCCATTCCAATCTTGTTAACCCTCAAATAGTCAAAATTAATGGAGTATTGCAGTTTATGTCCTGATATTCAGCAGTACTTACGTGAGATTCATAAAGTATAAGTGATTTTGTGCAAGGATTTCTGAGATTATGTACGTCCTGTGTGATTTTCAGCATTTAAAAAAGGCTTTCTTTTTTAAAAGTGACCATTATGTTTTGAATGCTAAGTGGCATCTGAGTTTTTGGTTTCCATCTTAAAAAAAAAAATCAATGCCTAACTCTTGGAACTGCAATTTCATTTCTCACACTGAAATACAAAAAAGGCAATATTTGTAAATAATGACTTTGTCACCTGCCTAGGTTTCAGTATCTATGTGTGAATAATGCACCAGCAGCTGTGCACAACACGGACACTGTTCTGATTAATTTGCATTAGTAACTGGAACTTTTAGCTTTTTATCAGGAGAGCAACCCAGAGCTTACTAGCCTTTAAAATCCCTACTACCTCACCTTCTGAAAAGTAAAACTGCTGCACTTTCCATAAAATAGAATTCAGCAATAAGAAAACCATTAGCTGGGTTTCATGTGCTACAGATTAAAGCTGTAGCTTTGTTTCCTGGGCTCCAGGGAACAAAGTTCTTACCGCCTTCCAGTTATAATAGGCAAAAAATCTTCTGATTTGGCTTCAATTACTTTAAACATTACTTTCTGCAAATCTGAAATGCCCACAGCCATGTCTTCTAGCATCCCTGCTTCTTCACCTACACGGAAAGATTAAAGAGATTGTTAACAGAGTTGGCAGATCAGTCACTGTCTAGGTTAGAGTAAAGCAATATGAGGATTTTATTTTCCAGTCTGTGCATCTAAGAATCTCAG
This sequence comes from Polioptila caerulea, assembly GCA_013397295.1. Lineage (NCBI taxonomy): Eukaryota > Metazoa > Chordata > Aves > Passeriformes > Certhiidae > Polioptila > Polioptila caerulea. The sequence continues at coordinate 226,014 of VYXF01006518.1, read as the reverse complement.
TTCTAAATCCACGTTACAGTAACCTACATAAAACCAGACTGATTTCTAAAACTGCTGACAATTCTGTGGCCAAAGTTGTAACTATGAGAATTAAGCAACTGAAAATCAGCCTGCTCTATATAGGTATAGAATAACCTCAGAAAAGCCATTTTGGCCTATTCTTAAAGCATTTAAAAGGCTGTCCTGCTGATGTCTCAAAGGTTTTGAGAATAACAATGAGCATCATGTAAAATGGAGAAGATAGTAATCTCCAAGCGAGCAACTGCATTACAAAGCTGCACAAATGCTAAATTCCTCTACTTTGGTCAAAATCTCTGATTTGGGGAATGATTCCAATGCATCTAGTTCAAAGTTTGAAACACATGGCAATTTCTCCCTCCAAATTTCCTTTTTAATCCCTATCACATAATGGCATCTGTAACACACTATGAATTAAACAGTTTTCAGGCTATCTTCACATTATCAGCACTGGTGATCAGGGCCGAGGCTGACAGAGGCAGTAACTGCTTAAATCTGCTGTTTGAATTAGCTTTATAAACCTGGTATTTTGGGTCAGGTCTGCATGGAACAATTAGTAGGTCGTGTTCTCTGAGGAACTCAGAATGAAATAGATTAATAATTTTTGCTGCAGAATTGAACAACATAGTACCAGTGACTTCAGCTGTGCTATTATGTGCAAGTCTACTGTCTCATAAGGACATTTGATTCAACAAGCCAAATTACTGAAAAGAAAGCAGAGGTTACAATAAAAAATTCCTGGGTAAATATCTGGGCTGGATACAAAAGGAACTTTGTCCAAGAACAGTACTTACTATATGTACTAAGGAGTCCCTCATATTGCACGAGCAATCCAACAGTATGAAGCTGTTGTAAAAATCCTTGATCATGTAAACCTGTGTGCAATTTGATTACAAACCCACAGACCAATCCAGCGAGCTGTAAAGATAATTAAACACATGCAATTAAGGGATGTACTGTTACAAGAAAAATAGTTAAAATGAGGCTTGCTATCATTATACACAATAGAGGTAACACTTACATATTTGAGAAAATAGCATAGGTATTTCTGTTTAGTGACTACATACATGATTTCATAATAATATACTATTGATGTTTTTTGGGGTTTTTTTTTCTGTATAAAGAAGTGATATATTCCCTTAATTTATATTAGATAAACTTAATTTGTTTTGTGGCATTGTGTGTTATTTACACTGACACAAATCAGACCAGAACCTCACTTTACAGGCTTTAAACACAGAAGACTGTGAATTATGATGGATTTGAAAGTAGTTCAACATCTAATGCAACTGAATCTCCTTGGCAGGTGCAACCAATAACTTAAGGGAGAAATTAAGTGAAATGTTTAGAAAAAAATCTGTCTGAAAAAATGTGATCTACAGGAGAAGACATAAACACCTTCAGTTATTTGCCAAGGGAAGACAGTTCTAAGGAAAGACATGCTAATAGTCTTTAAACACTTAAAATACTGCTACAAACTGAAAACAAATAATCTGCTCTCTATTCCCAAGGTGACAAGGAGAAAAAAACTCCCTAGCTTCAATGCTGCCCAGCCAGTGCCCTGTGAGGCCACATCTGGAGTGCTGTGTTCAATTCTGGGCTCATTAGGACAAGAAAGACAAGAGAGAGTCCAGAGGAGGGACACAAAGATGATTTGGGGTCTGGTCCCCTCTCTTATGAGGAGAGACTGTGGGAGCTGGGCCTGTTCAGTCTGGAGAAGACTGAAAGGGATCTCATTAATACATATAAATACCTCAAAGGTGAGTGCCAGGAGGATGTGCCAGATTCTTTTCACTGGTCCCCAACGACAAGATGAGGAGCAAAGGCCATAAACTAAAACACAAGAAGTTCCACCTCACGTGAGGAAGAACTTCTTTACACTGAGGCTGGCAGAGCACTGGAACAGGCTGACCAAGGAGAATTTGGACTCTCTCTCTCTGGATATATTCCAACCCCACCTGGGTGTGTTCATGTGTCACCTGCTCCAGGTGACCCTGCCTTGGCAGGGGGGTTGGACTGGATGATCTCCAGAGGGAGACAAAGGGAGATTCTGTGATTCTGAGTATCAGCAAGACATAGTAAAAGCTAGACTTGAGAGCTATAAAATCTAGGAAATCTAAAAATGGATTTCTGGATCTTTCTTTGTGCAAAGCCAGAATTAGACAACTTTTCCAGTCCATTGAAGAACCGCTTCTCTGACTCAGTGATAGAAGTACTATGGATTTGTATTTACTATTTAGTTTCCTATCACATTATAAAATATGTTGGTGAATATCATGGAAAATGAATTTAAAAATTGTGTCAAATTGGGAAAAAAATAAAAAGCCAAACAAAATTAAAACCACAAACACTGGCATGAACTGTATGCTTGCAATTACAGCAACAGAAGGAAGTAAGTGACACAAGACAACATACTGCTTGGCTAAAGACGATGTCTCTCCTTAGGGTCAGCATCAAACACTGGGGCAAACCACAGGCAAGTTCCTGGAGCAGGACAAATGCCATGGATTGCTTGGCCCTGGTCACCACCTCTCCCATGCAGTCCTTCAGTGTAATCACCAGCGGGTACAGCTGCTCGTACCAGTCACCTAGAACAAAACAGGTCATCTGTTTCAAAGTGGAAAACTTTGCAGTGAAACTTGCATCCTTTTCTGTGAGGAAGGATGGCTGCAGCAGCTCTGTAGATCACCCTTCCCTTTAGAACAACCCTGCACCTCTCCCCAGACCATTGTGAGACAAGAAATGCCACTGGAGAACATGCTTATAATTAGGACTCCATCTTACCACTTGGAATGGGGTCAAATTCCTGAATCTAAGTGCACTGTGAAACAATGGCTGTTTTTAACAGCCCCAGCATCTCTGTAAAACTTGTTTCACAGAGTGTACAGGGAAACACATAAAACCTCATTTAGCACATAATGATAAAAACAGCGGAGATGAAGATCTCCTGTCCTTTCCAGGACTTACAACTGGCTATGTAAGAAATGAAGTAGCATCAAAAATGCAAAACCAGGGAGAATAACTGTATATTTAAGAAAAAGTGGTTGTTGGAGAGCAAAACACAACAACAAATAGGTATCTAGAAGGGTAACACCTGCTTAATGTACAGGCTGGAAATAGAATGAGCTTCAGATTATAGTCTTTTTTTTAGCTTCTTTCTATGTTGTTCTCCTCAAATATTTAGAGATATTGAACTCCTTTTTAGCTATTTCTATTAGAGAGATGTAGAACTATTTTGAAACATGTTTTTCTTTGTTAAAATACATGCTAGGAGTATCAGAAAAAAAATCCTAACGAAATGCCTGAAAAATGTGATTCCTTAATGCATTACAAATGAAACAGTGACAACTAGGAATGGAGGAAAATAAGAACACCTTACACAAACTTGCCTAATAATCCCAGCTGTTCCTGAATTTTACAGGATTTCATAAAATCAGATCTGCACTGTGGTTGCATATGGCTTTGCCTACTCCCTAAGTTAAACAAATAATAAAACCAAACAAATAAATCCCTCTCCTTCAGAATCTACATTTCAGTTTCATTGTACAGTTTAAAATGAGAGAAATCAACACTCTAGAAGAATCTGTATAAAAGTTGGGAATGTAACTGACTTAATACAGTCCATAATTGGCTCATATTTTCTGTAGATTAGTGTAATTAAGAATCAATGATTAAAACCTGTTGTAATTAGGGGCAAGACAGCAGCATGTTGTTTCAGGTAACATTCTGAGTCAGGCCAGTGAAAACTCATTACACTGAGGAAGCTCTTTAGGCAGGAAAACACAGCTGCCTGTTGCCAGTTAATTTGGCTGAGCTCCAGAAAAACATATAAATTAATAAAATTGTAGCCAAGAAGACTGGAGAGAACTTTGAAAGCTGGGAGAAATTACAGAAAGTAAGGAGCAGGGAAGGGGAACAAGGACAGAGCAGGCACAGAGAACAACCTGAGCTCCTTTATCATGTTTGTGGTCAGACAACATGTGTTTTAACACAGTCATGCATATTTAATCATGAGTAGTACAGAATGAGGAAGTGTTCTCTGGAAAACAGCAGCTCCAAAGTGAGTGTCATCCAGACAAAACAGGTCATAAGCCACTCCCAGGTACAAGCTCCAGCAAAAAGAGGTGATTTTATACATGTCATTGACAAACAGAGTGATGACACTGCATGCCAAAGTCTGGCACACACATTTTAAACAGACTGCTGGAAAAACAGATAGCTTGCAGAGCAGAGCTATCAAGATTTGGAGTTTAATCTCCTTAAGCTGATGAAAAAGGCTGAACAGCAACTTGATTTCTCCTCTTCATGAGGAGAAAATAACAAGGACTAACTGGGGTGTTTATTCTAGGGAATAAAAGCAACGGAACAGCCAGAGGCTGCTGCAAAACACAGACAAGTTTATAAATAAGGTAGACAAAAAGGTGTGATGTACTGGAAGTCAGTGTAGACAAATCAGGCAATCTAAACTCTCCTTTCAAGTCAAATTAGAATAATTTCTTAATTTAATCAATAAGCATGACAATAAAAGCAACAGCAGCAAAATAAGATCTAAAAGATGTAATGCACACTGAACCAATAAGCAGGGCTATATGTGGTAAGAACAGAGTTTGTTGGCTGCTTCTTACTTGAGCAAACAATGAAAAAGATTATACTTGGCAATTTTAAAGTAGACTTGAAGGTACAGCAAACAGACATCAGTTCCTCTTCTATGGAAAAGGAGAGCTGGATATAGACCGCTGAGGATTTGGCAAATACTCTGATATCCAGGGCAGAAAAATGAGAATTTCTAGAACTAAGGACATTTCTTGAATCTGCCATTACAATTTCAAGTTATGTGGATAGAACTAAAGAACATTTCTGACAGCCTTTTGCATAAAAGAAGAGCTTGTATGGACAGGAGAAGGGGGAATGAATTCAAACTGAAAGAGAGTAGGTTCAGATTGGATATTAGGACAAAATTCTTCACAGTGAGCATGCTGAGCTGCCCAGAGCAGCTGTGGATGCCCCATCCCTGGAAGTGTTCAAGGCCAGGCTGGATGGGGCTTTGAGCACCCAGGTCTAGTGGAAGGTGCTGCAACTGCTGCAGATGGGTTGGAATGAGGTGCTCTTAGATGTCCCTTCCAACCCAAATCATTCTTTAATTAATGAATAGAGGGAGTCAATACCAGCCACAAGTCACACAATACTTTGATCTGTTTTTACTAAGCTTCCACTTAACCAGTCCATCTGCACTGTGGATTTCTGTTTCTTCAGGAATATAACTTTGTATTTCTCCTTGCTGAACTGCATCCTAATATTTCAGTGCTCTGTTTCTTTAGAATCCATTCTAATCCTGCTCCCACCGTGCTTAAAGCCTCTCCTAGCTTTAAGCACCTGCAAATTTTATAAGCATCATCCATATTTCATAAGGCAAGTCAGTAATAAAAATACTAAATAATACCAGACCCAGAACAAATGTAAGTGGATTCCCCTCCATGCAGCCTTCCAGGTTGGCAGTAAACAACTGATAACCACCTTCTATTGTGATTTTCTAAATTATTTTGCACATACCTTGTGGTAGCTTCAAGATAATTTTCTCACAACATATTCTGAGGGGACACTACATGTTTGGAATACTAACTTCTTAATTTACTAACATAAGTAATTTTTGTCTGTAATAGTTTCATTAAAAAGGAATTCAAAGATTTGAAATTCTCAAGGCCATTTTTTCATTAAATAAAATTCATGCCAAATTTATTAAAAATGAATCCTACTGAGTACTTAATGTCCTAAAGGATACAGAGCCTTATTTACATATGTGCTGGGCTTTTTGGCAAACAATAAAAGTGTAAGTTTATAGAAAACCTTACCCTAGCAACTGAGAAAATATACATTATTTCAGAATATAGAGTTGTACATGTCACTAGTAGAGAAGACAACCTTTGTGTGACTAAGTTTTGCAAAACAATCTTCTACTTGCTCACACTGAAACTTCTCAATCTCAGTTAATAAGGATGTCCAGTCCCCAGAAGGTGGAGCTAGATGGCAAATCTGAGAGGGCTTGCATAGTTTCTTGAAAAAAAAAAAAAAAAAAGGATGTTCATGAATGGGCAAATATATTCTCATGCTTATGCTTTATTTAACATCAAAATAAGAGGTCTATCAGAGGCTGAGATCTTGGAAAATCCAACTCTTGAAAAAAAGCCCCAAAGTGCTTAGTCTTTGCTCTGTTAAAATTGCACTGTGTCACTTGTTATGCAGGATATCCTGCTGCAAATACTCCAGCAGGAACATGAATGAGGATCATTCATTAACAATGAACAAGTCAAAATATCCAGCAGTAACACCTACTTATATGTAAGTACTGCAGCCTGTAAGGTGCTCCTTGAAACTGAGGACCACTCTGAAATGGAAGTTTGTGAACAAACATCCAAACAAAAATCATATTTTAAAGCTTCCAAGTAAATTCAGTAGATTTTGAAAAAAAAGGATTGTCTTGTATTTAAGGCATAAATAAATAATACTAATGCAATTTTTTAATAGATATTATTTGTAAAGGGAGTTTACATGTTTAAAGGAGTTCTCTTAGAGTGACTATGTAGAATCACTTTGTATACATTTTAGAAAATAATATCTTTCAGAATACCTTCGTAGAATCACTTCAGAAAACAAATAATACAAATTATTGCTTTTAACACATTCAGGGACTCATTCACATTGACTCTTCATCCCAGCTTTCTTTTAAATTAAAATCACAAAATTTGTATCCACAATACAGTGGAAAACCCTTTGAAAAAGGCTGAAGAATTAACTGAATGAGTAAACATCTGAAAAAAGACAGTAGGAGCAAGAACAGAAGCAACAAGGAGACTCCAGGATGACTGTCAGGTCGCTAAAATGACATGGGCAGCCTGTCAGTTTGGAACACTTAGCATCCAGAAGAACTGTCAGGGCCTCCTGATGAAGCAAAGAAACCCAGTACAAAAATTGAGCTAGTCAGCCACTGGAACCTAAAACAAGGCATAAAAATTAAACATATTAAAATACAGATTGGAGGGATGAAATTAAAAAGATAATACCACTGTGATGCAGATAGAATGAGATTAAAACAAAAATGCATGTTTGGCAAGGCACTGAGTAAATATTCCATGTCCATTGCCAAGAGAGTGGTGGCAGTTCAGTCTGTGACAGGATTTGCCCTTTGGTTACTGGAAAATGCCCTTCAGTCCCATGTTCCCATAATCAACAGGCCTGCACAGGCAAATGACCTGCTTAGCACCCAGCTAGTCAGTTCTGCATGCTCATATCCAAGTTGCAATACGTCAAACCACACGTTAAATTTGATGAAGTTTGGCAGAAAAGCAAGCTCCTGCTCTTTTCAAAGTCAGGCCCCCTGAAATGCCTATTAAAATATACTGGTAACCAAAAAGGAAAAGCACTGATGCTTCAGCATAGCATTCCTATCTTCTTTTGCCCTAGCAACAGAAAACTCAATTTTGTCACTGCTGTTCGTGCCACCTAAAATCCATGAATGGCTTTAAGTCACTTCAAAACTGAAATGGTACGAAGTAAAAACTAAAACTTCAATAAAAAGCAGAAAGAGTTGTAATGTTGTACTCTTAAAGCAAAGGAAGGCACTACAGACACACAAATATAAATGTAATATATAAATATAAATGTGACATAAATGTAACAGCAGATACCCATGAGGCAACCTTTCACCTGAGCTAATCACTTACTACCTGATCATAAAAATAATCCATGACAGAATTGAAATAATAAAGGTCAAACAACATAAATGAGTTGTCCTGATACCAGAAATTGAACATTAGACAAACTCTGTTTTAAGGAAAAAGGCAAATTAAACCAACCAACCAGCACAGAGCAGCAGTAAATCCCTAAAAACAGCATGAAATAATTAACCCCGAATTTCATTTTACTCACCTAGGACAGGAACAGTCTTTTAATTTACATTTTTTTTTAAGGAGGTTTAAAAAACTGACTTAGAAGAGTTCACATATTCAACTTTGCACCATAAAAAGGTCAGAACCTTATTTCTTTATTTTGCCACCCAGCTCTTGGAGCTCAGTTTATCTCCAGCTGAGGGCTAAGCTCTTTGAGAAAGGAGGAGGCTTTGTACTTATGATGCTGCAGCAGTTCTCACAGGAACAACAAAAACCTGAATAAGTTTGCCTGGTATTCCTGCAGTTTAAAGCAGCAGTTTACTTTGTACAGTTTGGATGTCCAGAAAAGTGATTTTGAATTCTTGAGATTTATTATTCCATTGCAATCCAAGATTTTTTACATTGTCACATGGATTAATAGTTAAACCTAAGAACATCTAACCATACAAACACGAGTATCTCAGCACCTTTAGCCACAGTTAGTTTCTTGAAAAAAGACAAAGGTAATATAAGACAAAGCTAAGGAAATCTAATACACCTTAAACATAGGAGTAATGGATAAATCTTGCTCTGTGAATGCTGTGCAACTAAATATTCTGACATCTTTTTTTAGTTTGTTGATTCAGTTAAACAGTCTTTCTTTCCCTTACACATTTTTCAGCTTCTGTTTATAGCCAAAGTATTTAGAGAAAGTACTGCTGAAGGGGTTGTCTTGCATTGCTACATTCAGCCCAGGTAAGGAGACTATCAAAAAGAAAAGGATGACATCAAAAACAAAAGAATGACACAGAGGTGAGAGAGGAGAAAAAAACCCCAAAAAAACCCACATAAGTAAAATTGATGCAAAGACAAGCTTAAGAGAAAAGGAAAGAAAAATGTGAGGAAGAGGAAGGGAAGAGAAAGCTTTTCACGTGTGATTGCTCTAAATAAACTATATCTGCTACTCAAGGAGACATAGACCACAGGAAAATTTTTCATCTTCCTGACTAAATGATATCTTACAATAAAAGCTTTTCTGAAGATGAAAATAAAACTAGAACATGACTTAATTTCCCACTTCTACCAGCATTGCATTGGAAGGGATGCACTGAAAGGATGCAGTGCCGATTCCTAGGGCACTGAAAGTCAGAACTTTTGAATCTAGACTTATATAGTCCCCAACAGGTATCAGATCATACAAGAAAAATTAACCCACATATGTCTGTAGCAATGTGGATGTGGGTATGAACAGAGATTTCCTCTAATTCCAGCTAGGAAATGTGGCAATGTTCCCCTGGTGCTCTTTGCTACCTATGCTGAAGATTATCAGTGGCCAAATCACAGAGCTTACGATTCCATAATTCACTTAAAGGCAAAATCCAGGTGCAATCACACTGGCAACTCAAATTGTTTGAGATAATGTGGTGGATCCTGTCTGTATCAAATTAGGGAGTTCTCACCCAGAGCCAGCAGAGGAGGAATATCTGTGTGGGAGCTGTGACAGGACAGTACAAGGAGCAGATGGAAACAACAGCCGCTTTCAGCAGCCAAACACGGAGATCTGACAGGGGCTGTGTAAGCACAAGAACAAACTGCTGTGTTTCACTGGCACCTCTAATGCTGCAGGACAGGCTTTCACATTCCAACTCTCATGGAAAATGAAAAGGCAAAAATAAAAAGAATTTAATGTTGTCATATATTTCTCCAGGGCAAACCAGATGAGAGTTAAAAGAACAACAACAAAAAAAACCCCTCTCCTTAAAAATCCTTCTACTCTTCCTGATTTATCCTGCAGAGGATTCATAATCCTGCAACTGATGAAACCATAGCATGTTACCTTGGTAACTATAACTCAAATTCAGTCTTTAGAATACACTCAAAGATCAGACTGCATGAAAAGTTAAGGCTAAGGAAGGTATAATTCACATTGAAAGGCAGAGTACAGGAAAAAAAAGTGCTCCAATATTTCCAATTACAAAGATTCCAAACAGTAAATATAAACATGTTGGGGAAAAAAAAAGAATAAGATCACACAATGTCACCACTGAGACTGCAAGTATAAACCTACTTTAAGAAACTCTGAATATATGTTACAATAGCATTTATATTTATATGAAGATGCTTTTGCATCAATTTACTGTCATAACATTTTCTATCATCTAAAATGAACACATGTGTATTCTTGGAAAGGTTTTTCTCTGCTATATGCTACAAAAAAAACCCAGCCAGGTTCACTAAAAAAGCAAAAATTTCATCCCATACTTTAAGGCATATTTGTCAATATTTTGTTGAAAACTCTATTCTTTTTTTTCCTACAAAAGCAGCCCAATTTCTCTGAGGATTAACTGCAGCTCTAAAGTAGTTTCAGACTCAAAGATCAATCTGTGCTCATAGATTTACAGCATTAATGAAACACATTATGCTCAAATTATGTATAATATATAATAGCAAGATGCAGCAACCTTTTCATTTATGTCATGTTTGTGGATTTTAAGTAGCACAAAATTCTGTAATTTTAGAAATGTATCTATGGGTGTACACACAACGTGATTTTCTATCAAGGAAAATGCTGTGAACTCACTACCAGGCTTCAAGTGTAAAATGAAGCAGAATTAAGGCCAAATTTATTACTGTAAACTTGGAACCTCCAGCTCTGTGTAGGTGTTTCACAGTGCACCCTTAGGGTTTCATGTTAAATTTCCAAGAGGGAGATGCAGAGAAAAACAAACATCTAAACCTACAGTCTCATAGAGAAGTCAAGCATGAAAAATTCTGCCCCCAAAGCTCTGAAAATCATTAGGGAACCAACTTTGGCACACATCTGGATAGCTGTTCAGAAAGCTCCATCTTTAAAGTTAGTTTTATAAAAGAAAGCAATTTTAAAATGTCTCCATTTCTATGTGACCTTGAAAGTCCTATAAACTGTCCAAGGCATTCCAAAAGTGATGTCTTACTCAAAAAGAACATGAAAATACAGCAGTCTGCCCCACAAATCTCTGCAATTCTCATGTGAGGGAGTGTCACAGAACTTTCAGGACAGCTCAACAAAAGCATTGACTGCTCTACTGAAGGACACCTGTATTGATTCAAGAGAAATAGGGATGGCTCTGAAATGAAGGAAAAAGGAGGAATTTATTCCAGCACCTTAGAAGTTGGATATTTTTTGTGTCCCTGGCCCATCAGCTCCAGAAGACAACTTCTCATCTATAATTTTCTAACCATTACAGTTATCATTATTGCTTAGCAAGAGCTGCTTTTAATTCTACTTGATGGCTGCCTATTATAGTACTTAAAATGCTGTAACTTTCCCTTTTTTCTTTTGGCTTGTGACCTAAAAGCACTAACCAATATCCCATTTGCCTGTGTAGGGCATTAGCCTGAATCAAAGTTACCAGCACACTAGAATTAAAGACTCAAATGGACTGGTTAAATCCATATTATGGCATACAGCAGAGGACATGTTCAGGGGGTTGAACAGAGTGAAGGAAATTATGTAAAAGTTCATGTTGGCATGAACTAGGCATGACAGAAAGCATTCCAAAGTAATTCCCCTAAATCATACCTTTCTTTAAGATAGAGGAAGGAGGTCTGAAAATCTGAACTTTTGTTCCATAACTATGAAATACAGACAAAGCCCATGATATGTATGTCCATGCACACAAGTGCACTGCAGTCACTTGGGGGAAGGTTTGGGTTTAAGTGTACAACCACCACTTTACCTGCAAAACATTTCTACAAGACACACTGGACTTCTAACAACAGCAGGAAAACTTGTTAGCACCACTGGGAAGAGAATGGAGTTAGGAACAGAACAATATTCATTTTTTCTCCTTTAATCACAATGAATATGCTTGGGTTCACCATCTAAGAATCCTTCCAAGTTCAAAACCACACCTACCTGGCTGTTAAATATTTGTACCTTCTCTGAGGAAGGCAGGAAAGGTGTAGAAACTGTGCTGATATTTTTCACCTGCAAGCATTCACTAGAGAACAGAGATGATATCATCTGCCTCTCTAACATTACATGCCTAGCAGACAGAAACTTAGAGAACCAAGCAGATAAGGAATAAGCCACTCTCTGGACTATTCATACAAAATCAAGTCCAACACATCTGGCTCTGAAAAGGAGGATTCCAGGGCTGCTGGTAAAAATGCAGATGTTACAGCTGCATTAAAAATCAATATTACAACCAGAATCTCACAGAACTCACCAGTACTACACAAACGACACACTGCTAAAAAAGTAATTTTAATTCTTGTTATGTAAGAAAGAAATTACAAGTGAGTACTGTTCCACTTGGCCTTTTGACAAAGGCTTACAGGTATATCCAGGTCAGCATGAATTTCATCAAACCAGAAAATAAAAATCAGTATACCACCTCAGAAAAGGGGAAGGGTTTGCAGGAGAATGACACTGATACATGATGTTCACCTTTCCTTACATGTTTTCTATGGGGTAAGACACAGTCCAATTTTTTTTTCCTCAAAATACTACATGCTAATAAAATCTATGGACAATTAAATTATATCAGCCCTCAAAAATAAAACATTGTGGCTTCAAAAGGTTTACACTCTAGAACAAACAATTGAGCAAGCAATCTGAGCACATAATAAAGCTGTACTTTGATAAATAACCTCCCTACAGGTGTGCAAAATCTTGTTACTAGCACTGTCATCGACAATACTATGGAGTCCTCTCTAGATTAATTTTCTGTAGCAGTTTAAATTTTTATTTACTCTTGTTAATGATTAAAAAAAAAAAAAAAATTATCGGGTGTTGCTTACCACCTGTATGCAACACCTTGCAATCTGCTCCTGAAGGTTCATTTTCATCCTCTTTAACGCTGCTGATGTTGTCTTTTTCAAGCAGTCTGTCCACCATGGCAATAAGGCAGTTCAAACTCTTTGCCACATTGGCCCACACCCTGTCCTGAAAAGAGCAGAATTATCAATGAGTGTTACTGAAGAAGAGAAAAACAAGAGAGACAATAGTAACTTATTAACCCCTTAAAGTCGAGACAGATGTGCAAGTTACTAGAAATATTAGATGTCAGCACATGACTGTTTCTCTCATCCTTCAGCCTACTGTCAACCTGAGCCGTTTATATGGAGATTTTTCTTGCAGTGTAAATGAACCTACACTCTGATGGTTTTAGACACTGGAGAACATGTGCTTCAAACTCGACAGGAAAATGCAGACAAAGTTTCAGGTCTAATAGCAAGGAACTGAGCACTTTGTCTATTTAAATGATACCTTAAGAGTGTAGATACATTAAAAGCCCTGCCAAACCAAACCTTGTGTGGGACTGACTGCCAGTATTGTCATAGTACTTAATAACCCCTTTTTTGATAATTTAACATATTCTGTGTTTTATCACATCTGTTACTCTGCTGAAGCAAACATTAAATTCAAGGACTAGTATGAGAAACTTGCTGTCAGGGCATGTTTCTTAGGTAACACAGTTTCAGTTTCGTGCCTCACCTCTCACACAAACTGCAACCATCACACTTAACTGAGTTTATAATAAATAAGAGAATTACAGAAGTAATAGAGTGGTAGAAAAAGTTCTGTATGAGCAGAGAACAAAAGAAATAATGTGGAGCATAAGAAAGAGCTGTTATGAAACAGAGATATAGGGAGGGTCCTTCAGGTGCTGGATGCTGCAGAAATCAAAGCTTTTGCAACTCCTTTTGCAGCAGTAAATAAGAAGGAAAAAACCAAGCCATACAAGAAAAAAGGCTGTACACAAGAAATGCAATCAGACTAAAACCAAATCCACAGAAACACCCCCCCCACCCGACATGTACATTGAAACATGTACATGTTTCAATGCTGAGTCATTCTGAAAATAATGCAGAGCAACCAGAGTTTGCTTGAGGGTTAAAAATGGGAATATCACTACTTTGTTTTATACTTTACAGTGCCAGAAACATATATATGTCAGGTCTTCAGGTACAAAAATGAAGATGCAAAAATAACAAGAGAGAAGGTTAAAGAAAACTTAAAACTCAGATGAGAAATACCATAGTTCCATATAAATGGCAACGCTTGGATTTTGAGTGAAGGCAAATCTAGAACTACTACTAAGGCAAACATTGAAATCTAATGTTAGTTTTCAACTACACACCACACTTAAGCCTCATCCTGACTAGAGGGATCTGATCTTTCCCTGTTCCCTCCTCCTGAGGACACAACCTGTGACAAGTGGCACCCTGACCTAAGAGACATCACGTGGGCCTGCAGACAGAAGCATGGACTTGCCCAGCCTGTACAACAGTGTTCCTCTCCTCCAGCTCCCCAAACCTGATTCCTGGAGGACTCCTGTGGGCTGCCTTAAGGACAAGGAGCATCCAGTTTATAACTGAACATGGAAGCTATGGTTGCATTTTCTCCCTAGATAAACCTATGCTTGAACCATACTATGAAAAAGATATTGTTGATTTACAAGAAGTAGGTCACATCTAAGCAGAACTGCATTTATTCCACAATTATTTTAAGCACTGCACATGCAATGCAACATGTGGAAATATCTGCACCTGTATATGAAACAAACCATTGGACACATAAGTGTTTGATATTTACATGCTTAGATATAATTAAAACTCAAAAGACAGAGGGCACATACAGATTCCTTCAAAAGTTTCTTCCTATATGCACCTCAAGCAATCCTGAAAAAACATTTAAAATATGTGTCAAGCTACTACGTGTGATTTTTACCACCCACAAGTATAATTTTGGGGAGAAGGATTCTATGAAGAGCAGTGAAATACTGCAAATATTAAAAATTTTGGCCCCAAGTATCAGTATTACCAGAGAGTATCAGGGAGATGCAGAGCTTCCAGTCACTGAAGTTCCTGAGGAATATGCAACTCAAGTTGCTCAGCGAGGCTGCAGCAAAATAATTTCCCTTTCCTCTGTCTGCTGGGGGAGTTTAATCCCCACACAAAAAGCATTAAGCTCTTAATGAGCATCTGGAGTTATTGCACAAGCAACACAAATATGAGCCCTTGTTTCACTTTGGAAAGAACACTTTTCTCTTTTCAAACCAACTATTAACCCAGCATTGAGATGATATCTATGCTATATTCACACAAACATTCCCTGAGGGTTTAGAAGCAAAATTCATAAACATCTGTTGACAGAAAGTTCACTCTTATTATCATGTATCTGGCTTTTTTACATACAAGCCAGTGAGAGAGAGGAAGAGCTGTCTCACAGCTCTTTTTCTCCACATGGGAGGTTCCTGGGATTGTGGGCAGATAGAAAATGTAGAGGTATCATTCATTGAGATGTTATTCTGTCTGCACCAAAGGCAGTCACATTTTTCTAAGAAGGCTGTTGAAATTCTGCAGTTTGGCAGGAACAATTTTCAAGTAAAAATGCTGTTTCCAATCAGTGAAAATCAAGTGGCTTTCTATGACTCTCCATGAGAAGAAATTTCCATTTCATATTGTCATTCTTTACTATTTTCAGAATATTTTCCTGCAGCCTAGCACACTTTCCACCAACCTTTCATCTCCTTAAGCAGTCTATTTTCAATTTGCCCAAGAACAATCCCACAAGTGATCACTTTACAGCATGTGCCAGGTTAAAGGACGAAATAAAGTCTATGCAGCCTCTAAAGCAAGCATTCTTATAAACCCTCTGGGTCAAGTGAAGGAGCTGGAGAAATATTTCTTGATCCACTGAAATACTAAGACCCTAGTTTCTCAAGCAGAATACTTTTCCCCTGATCACAAGTTTCCCACGACCTGCTGGAACAATGTGGATGGTAAGTTTGTGGTGTGGAAGAATGAGACACACGAGATCTCTGTCTCCCTCCCATTTCTGCTTCTTTAAGCACAAAAGTCAAGGAAATGACAGGGAAGGTGGAAATCTGTAATAGGGCTTGACCCCACTGTGTCAAGGCAGTGTCACATTTATATCTTCTACTTCTTCCAAACATCAGAAGCCATCTGGAATGTTCTGGAGTCCTGGCTCATGTAGCTAGGTGTTACTAGCTAGAAATGGCCATAGTCACACTTCTACTGTCACCTCTGCTGTGACACTGGCAAGCAGACAAGCACACTGAAAGGTGTCTGTGGAAAGCTAGGCCTTGGCATCAGTGAAAGCTGGGCACTTCTCCTAGGACAATTAAAAATGAAATAATTCTGTAAATAACTGTAAAATAATCCTCTTTCATTCACCCAATTGAAAAAAACATAATTGATTTCCATCTGATCTGAAAGTATCATTAAAAAGTAGGACAGCTGCCTAATTTCAGAGAGCAGGAATGGATATCTTTCTCTTTTCTGTCACTGCACCTAACTCAATGTCTTCCTTCTAAATACTGCCAGCCAGTGGAGTCCCAGAGGCTGTCTCTGTTTTTAAAGGATTCTTGGCCTTTCTGAGCTCCTCAGTGATTTCTTGTCCCTCCATATACACCACTGCAGTTGTGTGCTTTACTTGTGCCAGATATAACACAGCATCTGCACCTCCCAGTGTTCTGGAGATACTGTGTCTCCTTCATGTGAGTGGATATTCAGATATTTCCTTCAGGTCCATTTGAGCTCTGTTCAGAGACAAAGGAAATATCTTAAGCAGTGTGCATGATTAACACTCCTTGTGCTGTGGCACAGGGAGTAGATCACACACACATCAGTCTATCAGCCCCTGTCTGATCACCACAGCAGCATTTGTGCAGAGCTTATTGGGAATGTCATTTTATCTGCTCTTTGTAGCTCCAGCCCTGTTAACCAGGAAGAAGGGCAGAGCACAGAGTCAGCTCCAAGTGGCAATGTGCCCACCTTTTCTTCTATTATACATGAAAACTTGCTTTGTGCCCTCCTGCAAGGAGGTTCTAGGATGGCAGAAGCAGCTGGTGAGAGGAAAAGAGAATATCTACCCAGAGGCAATGTAGAAGTCTCAAGTTAAATATTTTTCCTTCGGCAGTGATTTCTTTCCTGCTGTCTGTGCATAGTGCACCAATACAAATAGCTCAATCCATACTGCTGCCAGTGACTCTGGGAAGAGTCCTCATACTTTTGTGATGGTCATAAGGTAACACAGTCATGTGAAGTGGATGGAACAGGGTCAGCTTAAAGACTTGTTGAAGGATTTAGATTTTAGGCAAAACCAAAATTCCAATTGCAAAACATAACACTAGGGCTTGATAATAGTGAGAAAAAAGCCCACAACAGCAAAGGAGGATAGAGCATTGTGCATACAAAGCAATGTATCTCAAATTTTTTTCCTTTATAGTTGAGTTTCACAGTAGATTAAGTATTTTTTTCAAATTTTATATGCATTTATTCTTTCTTTCCATCATGCTAATGACAATTTGATTATTAAAACTCATATTATTTATCATCTCTGCTGACAGAAAGAACTGAAATCTATCCAAAGTCTAATCTTTCAAATTCAGAAAAAATCACAAAATTTCTCTAGGATTTAAACTGCCTCAAGTTTGACAGTGACTCTGACTCAGTTTAACTCAGAAAACAGGGTAAGATACACTTAATTTTGAATCAAGATAATCTTACTAATTCAGCAGAAAAAAATAAATACTGTTTAAAACAACTCACTTATGCAATTTAATAGGTGAGGACCAAGCACCTGGCAGATTTTTTTTTTCATCAGTAATGAAATAGAGCAAAGCTATCTTCTCTTGCTAAATTGCAGCACTAAATTAAAATACAGGTTCCACAAAGTGCCACTTTTTTTAGTGCAGATTTTCTCTCTTTAATGAAAAGTATTGTGTTATTTACATTTCTGAATGTTTCAACAGCTGAAAACAAACATTTTGGCTTTAGTTCAAGGAAAGAATCATCATTCCAGCCCCTCAGGTTGTTGAGAAAACAAGAAAAAGTGAATTAAAGGCTCTAAAACCAGAGGACAAATAAAAGAATGAGTTATTTATTGTTTAAATCTCATGACTACTTAATGCATGGGGCTGGAAATAATTGCCTTTCTTCTGGAAGAAATATATTCTTCTTCCTTTATTTTTCATGTGGATAAAAATTACAGTTCAGGTGCAATATCATAGCTCACACAAGTTATTAATTATTTACAATAGAGATGAATATGCTGGCATCCTTTACGTTTATGAGAATACAGTGATGAACTCAAAGTATGAGCCTTGACTGAACAAAAATAGCTTGAGTACATCTGTAACAAAGTAACAGATCTATTATGAAGACATCTACCAAAATAATTGATTTATAAAATCTCAGCCACATAATAATACGTATCTTTGAAAGATGTGCTAAGAATATTAAAATCTAGAAGTTACATTTAATTCTTTTACACAACCCAGACACCCTCTAAGAACAGAGTCGAAGGGCAAAGGGCTCTGTTCTGCTGAGGGTTAATTCATGTGTATTTAAAATGCTTACAGCCTGAGGGTTGGAGAGGGGTATTGCAGGGGTGGGGAAGAAAAGAACATTTCCCTCGGAACAGCCTATGCTGTTCCAGTCCTTTAGTCTGCCCAACCAGCAAAATAAAAGTTGATTTTAACTCAACTAAGAACAAAGAAAGACTTTTTCTGTCTAGGCAAGAAGATACTCATCATCTTCACTGTTATATGCACAACCAGGCAGTCTTAGAGCAGCAGTCTGTACTTAGGAAAACCCTTTGAATTTAGCTTCAAAATCTGCATTGCATCTGAGACACACAATTTTAGTTTTGCACCCCTCTCCCCCCTGCAATAACATGTGACAAAGACACTTAGGGCTTGAGCTTGTTTATGCTCAAAGGTTTTAGGGTTTTGCACTGAACACCGACCAAGGGTTTCTGGCCACTTACCCACTCTTCCTCATCATACTCAGAATGATGGGGTATAGAGTCCTGCCTTTTAATCTGAGAAGGATGATCCTGGTGCTGTGCATTAGCCTCATCTTCTGCACTGTTTCTAGGCACAGCTGGTTTCTTGAGGACACAGCCAGGCCGGGCTGTGTACAGTGCTAAAAGGGCACTTCTGACCAGCTGGTCCTTGAATGCGTGCACAAATAACTCTGTCTAGGAAAGAAACAAACGAATGGAAAGGTTAGACCACAGAATACAGTACAGCAGCAAAGGTGTCTAGCACTGAATTACCCTTAGGCAGAGAGGGTATTTGTTCCAGGCCTGCCTGGGAGGCAGAAAACAAAGCAGGTCAACAAATAACGAGGAAATTTCAAGGGTTTTAGGGATATCATCAAGTTCTGCAATTCCAGTGTTCTAAGGATTAATGGAAGAATATATTACCTATCATAGAGATCATCATCTTTTCACATTTTATTCGAATTCCAAATTTTGCCTCAGAGGCGAAAAAACAAGTTCCAAGAACCTCANAGATCATCATCTTTTCACATTTTACTCGAATTCCAAATTTCGCCTCAGAGGCGGGCCTTGACAAGAACCAGTTCCAAGAGTAACCAGCCACAGCACAATAATTTCTGAATAAGTGAATAATCGTGAATAAAACACGATTAACCAGTTTAATCATCTCCCTAAATAAAACCCACCACTCTACACTGCTGAAATAGCAGTATCTGTGAAAAGAGTGTTTCCAGAGATTAATTTCAATATCTGCAGGTATCAACCCAGATATCAGGGTAGGTAACACCTGATTTCAAGCTTGATTTTGTGTATACTATAAAGAAAGGAAACTTTGGAGTAGTTCTCTTGGGCCTTCTAGAAGATGCTAAGTTCTCTTAGCATTTTTCTATAGTGGCCATTACAGTTGGAATTTTACTTCATTTTTAGAATCCTTCAACCTCCCTGCATTACTCGTCTCCCTTCCACCTCAACAAAAGAAGTAAAATGCTTTCTGCAGATGGGCTTCACCATGTCCAGATTGCCATCATGCAACAGCACCTGCTGTTGCCACCAGTGTGCCCATCTCCTGTGTCTCAAACACGAGGCCCCATCTCCCCTGGGAGTCTTGGCTTACTCACTCCATCAGCTGGCAGAACCGACGGAGCAGGAGCGGAGGAGGTGCAAGGACCCTTCCTTTCACTACAGGGAGTAACATCTAACAAAGCCACCATGACAGCCTGGGAGAGTCCCAGTTTTGGTTACTTCAACAACATTGAACAGGGTTCATCTGTCAGAACAGAGAAAGAGGGCACACCCTGCTGCCATAGCATATCCCACATCTCACCCAGAACTCCCCTCAGACAGAAGTTCTGGTTTACAGAGGGTGATGAAAATTTATTTTTAATTATCTGACTTAATTTATCCCATGTCGGTGGGACTTTATTTATTCCAGGTCAGTGGGATTTAGTTCCCTTCCTATTTTCCCAGAACATAGTGGATTGCCACGTGCAGGCAGATTCAGCTGCTGAAGTGCCTTTGTGCACACAATCTTAATTAAACACGGATGTGGGAAGGTATGCAGACAAGAGTCAGAGGATCCAGCCTAAACAAGCAGGAAATACTAAAAATAAAGGTTGCCCAGCCAATCTTCATTCAGCCCTTATGTGCTGCTTATGCAAAAGCTGGAAAAAAAGTAGCAAAAAACCCCCAAACCAAAAAAGTTTCAAGTGTCAGCATGTCCCTGGAACTCCTGAGAAGACTCCTGGAAGTCTTTCTCCTAGTTTCTGCTCTTCTACTCTTACCCTATCCCTTTTTCATACTACTTGCTCCTCCTTTGTATGCATCCACTCCTACTAAACTTCTTTTTCTTGCCCTCCTGTCTCAATATCATCTCAAAAGTTTACAGATATTAAGACAAAAAAAGGCTCTAAAAAGTTGATGGTTTTCTTAAGGCTCCAGCTGCTGGCTTAGGTACTTGAATGAGACGTTTCTGCTTTTTCCCATTTTCATTATGTTTAAAAAATATATATTTTCTGAATGGTTGCACGTGGAAAGGCTGAAAACTTTTATTGCAAATAAATCTCTACAGTTTTAATAATAAGAACCTCAGGCATATCTAAGATAAATTAATAATTTTTAAAATCAAAATCAGACCTGACTTGGGGTTCTTAAACTTGGCAACAATACTCTGGCAATTTTACCAGACCCATTCCTTCTCCTCCTTACCAACTTGGTGCCTGAGGGAAAAATTGTTTCTTATATGCAGCCCCTCAGGACTGCCTCCTCATAGCCCTGCATTGCTCTGAAGGACAATTTCAGTTTTCTACATTTCCAGCCTCCAGATAGTGCATGCTTGGAGAATTAATTAGTCTTTGGGGAACAGCGCTATCAAACCCCCACCATTCCTTCCCTTAACATGGAAAAATGAGATTTGAGGGATTGCATGGTAACAGCAAAGCTCCTCTTCAAGACTCTTCTACAGTTCCATATCAAGAGAGTTGAAACTCCATTACTTGTCTATCCTTAAAAACAGCAATGTCATGGTTTTGCTGGGGTTTCATAAATAACTTCCTCACAATGTCTGTTTGAGATCATTTCAGGCCTCTGGATCAGGCATGGCAGGCTCAAAAAAACTTTAAATTTCAGAAAATTGTGACTATTGGATAACTTGATGTAAAGAATGTCCACTATGACTACAATGTATATTAGGTAATGACTTGAAAAGTTTAAGTAATATAATTGAATAGAAATATTTTATAGGGAAAATTAATTTTTAAAAGAAAATCAGTACAGAAGTGAGACTCAATTTTTTCATGCAGAAACTAAAATGATTCTGTAATTAAATTCCATTCAGGGATCCCATTGGTTTAAGAGCAGTCTACATTTTAACCTCATTTTCTAACAGCTAAATTTGCAGAACATCACTATTCATGAAACTGCATTGAAATCACAAAACCAGTCTATACAAAAAAATGAAAACTGCAAACTCTTTTAGATACTCTACTAAAGAGTGTTTCTGCAAATAAAGATAGGCATAGCTGGAAAATGAATTTATCAAGCCTTCTGCAAGATGCAAATGCTAATACACTTGTCGACAGCTATAGGCTTCCTTAATCAATTAACAAAAAGTGATGATAAAAGGAAAACGCTACAGTAAATTATAAAAAATTATATATGGAGAAGTAAACCATTCTTAATATGAGAAAAAAAGCTCCATTTAAGAAGAAGCAGTGGAATTATTTTATTCAATTTTCCACTTTCAATTCACATAGCCAGTCCTTCTATTTCCAACATGAAGACTTAATACACATTATTGAGAGCTCAGATTTACTCACTGCTACCTAATAATTATAGAAAGAATTATTATATATATATCAAGTGATATGTTTTTTAATAAACTTGTGGAATTTAATCACCAGGCAAATAATTTTATGACTTCTTCAAACAGCTGTTTAATTTTTAAATTTCTATCAAGTTAGAACATAAGAGCATTTATTTTTTACATATAAAAAATATAGGAAAGATGGAATAGCAGAAACACTACATATGCCTCAGGAATACAAGTAGGTATCATGTAATTATATTCAGCAGAGCATTTGCTACTCTGTCTTAAATATCAGCAGGAACACTGATAGTCTTGGTTCACCAGTACTGTACCAGATTATACAGACAGATTATTTTAAGACGTCAGTATAAGGCTTTGAATTAACTATGAGGGATCTAATTTCAGTGTTGTGTGGGTTCACTGAGTTTAGGGCTTTGAAATGGTATTTCCCTTCCCTGAAGCTGTTTCTTGGCCTTTCCTCCCCATCTCTCTTCCCCTCTTTACAAGCACCTGACCCATCACACTTGCTTCCTCAGCAATCCACCCTCTTTCTCCATTATCCATCTTTTCCTAAGAGTCATTTGGTCACAGACGGGGAAGCAGATATTGAACCACTCCTGCTGCACTTATTCAGACAACTGGATTAGTCTCTTCCAAGCAAAAGGTGGAGGCTAGGCAGACATCCACAGAGTACATCGGGTGAGATTCCTTCTTCTGGGAACCTGATCTCATGTACTAACAGCAATTAAATCCTGGTCCTGGAAAGTTGATATGAACATACACAAGTCAACAGCTATAAATGCAAAATGTCTATGACTTTTGCAGACTGAATGAATTGTCTTTTTTGGCCCTTTCCTATAGCCAGAGTCTCCAGCAGGCCATGGTTCAAGCAGGTCTTTAGTACTACAGCCACCTGCAGCCCCTCTGAAATCATTCCCTCATCCTGCCCAGAGGCAAATGGCCAGAGCAAACACACACATTCCTTAGCAACCACACCTTGGATCTTCCGAACAAACACTTCTTTGTCTGATTTGCTTTACCTGCGCACACAGATTTCTTTGAACTAAGCACTAACAGAGCAGCTCCACTTGTTCTATGCACAGCTAAAAATGCCCTCCCTACATAGACACTATAATTGTCACAACCCCCTCCCTAAATTCCTGTTTCATTTCAATGCTGAATTCTGCTTTCTTCCATTATCCCTGACACTCACAGTGACTCCAGTGTTCTCAGAGTTACTGTGGATTTACACATTTGCAACTTAGAGCAATGTTTCTCTCCCCCATGGCTCCTCTGCAATGGCTTCACAGCAAGTGGCCGAGCTCAATATTCAGATTTGAAACTCTCCCACTGAATGAGGAACTGCTGGGATAATGGTGCTCAACAGACCACAAGGGCTGTCACTTCCCAATAGCTGAAGATATATTGAAATGGTTATTGATGGTGTTATTAAGCCATACTGGGACCACATTACTGAAGGGGTGGCCGATGGAACAATGGGAAACACTTCACAACCTCTCAGGTCACAGCTACAGTGCTTAGTATTTTTATAGGATAACATAAAGTTATGAAGCTGGGAAGTACTACAGGCTTCAGCTAATCTCCATTATCAGTCTGTGAGACAGGCAGGAAATATCATCTTCCCTAACTTAGACCTAAGATGAGGAAGATCTTACAGCTACAGATGGATATAATTGGAGAAAGAGAATTAATATTTGAGATCTCCTGGAGCCAGCTTCCCAGCTCCTCCTTCCAGGCTGCATCATCATTTCTGATCATGCTGCTTTTCTACACCTTATACACAAACTTGGCTTGAACTACCTCCCATAAGCAGCAGCCTGAAATATAACAGAGAGAGAATAAAAAACAATGATTTGTCATACTACAAAATTATTTACAAATATTGATATTTTGATAAACTCCGGTATGTGGCCACTAGAGGATAAAGAAGATACATTAAATTAATTACACTTTTAAATAAAGACAATCTTTATAGATTTCATTAATTTTCTATATGGAAAGCCTATAGAAATGCTAAATAACATTAGTTTTCTAATAACAACATTTGAGGCTTATTTTAGCTGAGTTTGCTGTGAAAGTCAATTTATGCAGAGACCCCCCTTCCCCACCCCCCAACAGTTAGAGAGACTTGGTTATTCCATTTTCTATTGCAGTGAAGATTTGAATCTTACTTTTTCTGAAAGCATCTTTAAAGAATTCTTCAAGCTGTCTGGAGAACGCTGGCTTGCAGAACTAAGCAGCAGGTCTGCATGGCTTGATATGAGAGGTTGCAGATGATTGATGTTGCTGAGAACTTCTTTTGCCTTGGCTGTGTTTTCAGGTGAATAGTAAATACACTGGTATCCAGTACTGTGATAACAGAGAGTCACATAATGTCAAATTCATTTCTGCCATTTATAGCAATGCTTACGGTGCTAAAATCTTACCACTACTTTTGCAAAAAAAAAATGCCAGATGCCTGAACTTTATAGATACCACTGAAATGCTCCTGCCTTTAAGGGTAAAAAAAACTTTCCTTGAGCAGTAGCATAAAACAGACTGCGCACCACCACATGCTCCAAGTAGTACAGTACAAAATTCCTTTGAATGACTGAACATAAATCCCCCATATTTTTATGTGTTTCTTTTAAACACTGTAATTCTAGAGATTGAAAATATTTGACAAAGTCAGGTAATAATACCAAAGAGCATAAGGCTCCTTGTTTTTCCAGCTGAACTCCCCAACAGTATTAGCTACCTCACAAAGTGTTTCAAAATGGGCCATTAATGTTTAACTGATCAGTGGCCCACACTGTGTTTTGATTAGCCTCAGTGATGTCCAGGAAGTAATGACAAACAGAGTTATCTCCAATAAAAAACAGGTGCTTGATTTGCAAGAAGAGACGCAGCAATGGGGTGTGGGAGTTAATTACTTCAAAACCACACAAATGCACACCACAAACTTCCTTCTTTCAACTGTTCAAACTACTGCAATGCTTTTGCAGGACTTCTTCTCCTATTCCTCTTTCCTCTTCACTCCTTACTAATTTTGCAATATCCTCTTATACCATTGTTCCTGAATATCACTTCAGACCGCATGCACACACCCGCTGGCTCTTGCCTGCCATGCACAGCTCCTCACCTGAACCTCTTGTACATAACTCTTCCTTTTACAAAGCCCTGCTTCAGTCTTTCAGAGAAACTAAACAAAATCTTCTGCAGCTTCAGATTAACACAGGAAAAAAGACACCAAGCACCTGCTGGCACATCATCAATGCCAGAGCAATGTACATACTACCCACAGCTGGTTCTGTTTGTATCTCCCTTCTCTCCTCTTGTGTCTTTTCATCATAAGTACTTCAGTCCCTTCAACCCTTTCATCACTGATTTCTTTCTTAATTTTGCACACCAAGACCCTTGTTCAATCCTCTGAGTTTCATTTCAGTCTTTTTCCAGATGTCTTCATTCCCCCACTTCCCCTTTGTATCTTCTATTGGGTGACTTCTAGTTCCTTCTCATTAGTTTTCTACAAATAAAAAATTAAATCTTCATAGGTCCCTTCCGATTCAACATTTTCTTTGATTTTGGCGAATAAGGACAGCTTCAAGCAGTCTTAAAATTAAGGCTCTTGCTTACATATTTTGCTGAGTTAGAGTCCCAAATTCCCCAATACCCAATCTATTTTTCTGGTTTTCACCAATATCTTCATTTCTAGATACAATTGTCCGTAGAGGCAGTCAGGATGAATGGCATCTAAGTGAGCAAAGCTCAGCCATGCTACCAGCCACATCTAAATTACGATGCATCTTCAACTTACATGAGCTACCTGATTCATGTCTACTAGAAGTCATAATTCTGAATATTTCAGCAAAATGAATCATATAAACTGTCTCTCCCAGTGAATTAGGGGAAAAAAAAATCTCTGTCCCTCTGAGTAATGAGGAAACTGCCACAGTTCAACCTTCAAGGTGGACACACTGCTAAGTGAGGAGGACTTCCAGAGTCAGACCTAGCACTACATTCACTGGAACACTCAAGCTACCAGCCTCAGCAGACAGGGCAGGGACAAAGCATAATAGTCTATGTTAACTGCAGTGAAGACATAGTCTTAAAAGTCTTGATACTTCTCTAATTCCCCACCAGGCTTTTCCCTCCCTTTATCAAACAGCCTTTTTTGCAGGCTCAATCTAGCTAATGCTGTTATCAAGCTCACCATGTACAAACTCCTTTCTGGGATTTCCCTCAGTGTTTAAATCCCAGATAATTTTCACTCATTTCCCACAGCTCTAAGCTTCACTGAATATTGCAGCAGAAAAGCTACAGACACTGCTGTAAGAAAGAGGGGAGAGTAACACTAAAGGTGTGGGCAGTTCTCATTGCAATAAAATAAATCATAGCTTTTAAGTAAAGGAATTAGTGAAGAGAGAATGGCTCTGCAGAATTAAGTGTATTACCAGACTTCATTATTTGTCAAATTTAAACATTTCTGGAATCCCAGAAAGCATGACACAACTTCAAATATTTAATTTCTCTCATAATTTAAGGGCAACATCCTCCATCTCCTTAGGAAAATATGTAATTATTTTTCAGAAACATGTTTGCGAGTATTTGAAGTTTCTAATTGTTGTCTTCACATAGTTGCATCTATGACCAGCTGAGGTTTTCTGTGGCCTTATCCTTCATGAAAATACATTACTACTTACAAGTCAGTGAGATTCCTGCATCTACAACTGCTTTTAAAGCTTTCTGCTGCATATAGCTCTGGTATGTACTATTAGTTAGAAGAGGTAGTTGCCAATAGAACTTACAGAGAAACTTTTCACAAGTGTCCTAAGGCATAAACTAGATGAAACTTTTGCATTAGGGTAAAGGCTACATGGGTAGGTCCAGTGCAGAATTATCAGCAGTATAATGAAAACCTACCTCTGATATGTAAATTATGACTCACGTACCTTTTGCAAAACTCTATAATAATGCCTTCTGGGTTAAGTGTCAAAGCTTTCACTAAGCCTATAAAATCACACTTGATCATTTCCATATATTGACACCCTCATTAACTATAAACACAGGACTGGCAGCAGTCATTTCAGTTTTAAAATTGCTTTAAGGACAATCTTGTGTAATTTGATGTCTTGGGGATGGTTTATATCCCACATCCATTTTTGGGTTTGTTTTTGTTTTGTGTCTGGAATAGTCACTGCCTCCCCTGGCTCTGGGAGTATCATGATGGGTGAGGGACGGCCTGGGATCCTGTGGGGTTTGGGGGCCAGGGGCTGCTCTTCTTTCTGGCGGGATGATTGACACAGCTGACACACTGCACAGTGCCTCTGACCGGATGCCCTGTGGTTTTTGATCGTTTCTTTCTTTTCTTTTTCCTTCGGCACTGTGACTAGGGTTTGCCTGGCTTGCTTCTCTGCTCCTCTTTTTGCTTGGGAGCCCAGGGCCGGTGTGAGCTGCTCCAGGAGCCAGGAGCCCTCCCTGTTCGGCTGTTCCCTCTGTGTGGTGGCCCAACCCCGGGACCAGCCATTGCTGGTGAGCTATCCAAGGGAGCAATCCCCTGCCCAGCCCTGCTGTTTTCTGCCGCTGCTTTGGGCTTTTTG
>VYXF01006518.1:155224-198334 GCA_013397295.1 Polioptila caerulea | reverse complement strand
GCCACAGCGCCCCCTGCAGGCGCGGGGGAATCACCGCACCCGCCCTGCCCGGCCGGGAGCCACCAGCGCCCCTGCTGGCTGTGCCCGGAACTGCTCCGCAGGGGAAAGTGCCCGACAGCCCAGAGAAGGCTGCGGGGCTTGGTGGGGCTGGCTGGGGTTGCTGCCCCTGGGGGTGTGTGTTTGCCTTGTCACACATATATTTATATCCTAGTAAAGAACTGCTTCCCATATTATGCCTTTCCCATATCTGTGCCTGAAAGTCCTGTAATTTCAAAGTGATAATAGTTTGGAAGGAAGGAGGTCATATTTTCCATTCCAAGGGAGGTTCCCACATTCCTTGGCAGACACCTGTCTCTCAAACCAAGACATTTATATAATTATTAAATTGGCTACATTTTCATTCTAGATTAACAAAGTTTTTGCCTGAGAATAAATAATGCAATATGGCAAATGTCTAATTTATAATGAACGTCTGAGTCACTCCACTCTCGCTGTTAATTGTGTAATTTGTGTCTCTGACTTAAATTGTCACCATCTGGAACTGGCTTAAAATCTTCCAACAATGAACATTTGACCTCCCATTTTTCACAGTCAAACCCACAGACATTAGCATTAAGAATACAGTGAAAGCATAGACAGCCAGTGGATCTACCCTAAATAATTTGAATTTTATGTACATTACTGAAGATACTGATTCAGTGGCTTACTTATGGATCACATGTATTCTGTCTAAAGTGGGAGCTTACAGTCAAAAATAAATTGCTACATTAAAAAACTCTGAATAATTCATGGTCTCAGGAAATAAACTAAACCAGATGATCAGTGCTGAGGCTATGAAAACAGGCTTGAAAGAAACTAGAAGTTTGAATTATTTTGGTTTTTTATTTCCTTAAGAATCCCTTGCCAACTTGAAAATTCTCGAATATGAGAAAAATGGAATGATACTATTAGTTCTGTCTGTGATGATCAAATGTCCACAAATCCTTATCTAGAGGAAAATGGCTAAGGCTATACACACAGAACATTTCCTGCTGCTCCTCTATTTTTTTTCATTCCTAACTCCATGAAGTCAAATCTCTCTTTCTCACATTCATGTATACATGCAAAATATAGGGTAAAGTGAGCAGAGAATAAAATGGAAATTGTCAGGCATGACAGGCATTTCTTTTGAGAATAAAGGTTACAATTAGATAAAACATAGATTTCTATTATTTCAACATCTCTGGGACTTTCTGTGAAATGGTACCAATTCTGATTCCTCAGAGAATGGAAATGGGTTGAAGGTTACAAAATTCAAGCAACAGGAACACAGAATATTGCAACATTAATAAAATCTCCGGTCACCAAACAGGTATGATACTGAAGGAGCACACCTCATATCTTTACTAAAAATTTAGGCCACAAACAGAAATGTCCTTTTAGAGTGCTCAAACCCAAATTAACTTATTATAGCTTTGGGGGAAAAAAACCTAACAGAAAATCTTTTTCAGTAGTGTTCCAGTTTTAACATTTTGTGAATTTAAAACAGGGTCACTTCCAAACAGCTTGCTAGAAATTATGTATAACACCATAGTAAATCACAGTACCTAATGTAGCTTGTGGGACATCTCTTTTTCTTGATGGTTAGAGCTGGGGCATTTAAAAAGTTGCAATCATGAGTCTATTTGTTTTGGTTAAAACAGAGGTGATTAAATTAGATTTTAAATAAGAAAAAAAGGCCTTTGTGTATATAGAAAGTGATTTATGAACACTTCAAGCAGTGAGGCATTATATGGGTATAACTTAGAGAATATCTGATTTAAATGTTTCTGCACAATTGAGCTCTAAAAACAATAATTTGCCATGCCATCTAGACTGATGAGAAGACAAGCCCTTCCATTTGCTGGAAGGAAAAATAACCTATACTATCAAGTCAAAAAAGACTGTATCTGAACAACTGACTGACTTTCTCTTTTATATAGAAATAGGAAAGGAAAAAAGAAAAGACCACACCAATACAGAATAATGAAAAATATTCTAAAATAAATGTATATTATACACAAGTAATTAAAATTCCACAATTATTTACCATACTTTAATAATCATACTTCAGTTATTTTAATGTAAATGCTATCATGCCTAAAGGAAATTTTTTTAAAGTATGAATTGTTCTCACTCATCTTATGAAATTCACTACTTGCTACTAAAAGGACAGACACACTAGAGCCATGCCTCATAGACTTGATTGATGTTTAGAGTGGAAGAGCCTTTGATCTGTCTTTTGGTACAGATGAAGAATAGTTTGTGAATGGGTTATAAAGCAATGGAACAGGCTTCAGATCACATATCAGGAAGTTCTGTATTTTTCACCTAAAAGAAAAGCCTTTCTTGCTTTTATTTCAGACCATATTTCTTTTTTAAATATGCCTCTTAAAAAAACTGGATATGACCTTCCTTATGGTAAAAAATGAAAAAAGAATTACAAAAACTCTGCATTTTTTGTAAATATTATTATACAGGGCTTTCCCTTTGTGTCTGCACAAAGACACATATTCTGTGTAATAGAAAACATGCCAGAACTATCTTCAGATATGCATTTTCCACATTTGTCTGTTTGATAAACTTTCACAAAACATATGTCTCAGTCTTGTTTTTGTTTGGCAACTGCAAATGCTACCAGATAACAGTTCCTCTTGTCTGTTAATTCCACAAGTCTAAGACAGAGCCAGAAACATTTTACGATATGCTGAGACTGCTGAATATTTTGATAAACTGTTCTAATAATCAGACTGAAGGTCAAAGACATCAAGGCATTCTGTCACATCTTGAAAGCTACCAGGATTGGCGGAGAACTAATCTCTTCCCAAATCTTCCTCTAGGTCTTCAGCTCAGTTAGCCTAGAGGAAATGGCTGCTGAATCTGCATTTTTTTATTTTCGTTCTATATTCTAACTGATATCTCAAGGTGTCACTTCTTCCTTCAACAAAATCTGCAGAAAATCTGCCCCCAATGTAAAATAGAGAATTTAAATTGCAAAAGGTGCCCGTGGGGACGCTATGAGTCCTTAAAGCATCTTTATGCAGCAAAACAAACAGGTGTGTGCAAAATAACACTGTTGTCACCACAGTGAAATAAATTTCTCCATGATAAGACTGAGAATGGTCCTTTCACATATTTATATCAAGCAGACCCCATCCTGAATACTCATTAAGTGAGATTGTACTGAGAGCTTGCTTACTCCTGTCTTTCAACTCACACAAGTTCTTGAAGTTGAAAACTGAGAACATGGAGTTTTCTCAGTTTTCTCTGAGCTGCCCTCAAAGACAGCAGGAAAGATGAATTTTGGAGACTTCCTCATTTTTGGAGCTTCGTGGGAACTTTTTGGAGCTTTGTGGGAACTCATACACAAGTGACCATTTCCCCAGCTCTGGCAAGTGATTAGCTGAAAAATGCAATGCACTGTTTTCAGTGTTCAAAATTATGTTTACTAGCCTGACTCAGGATCTTTTTTTAGGAAGAGTCTGACAGGATATAGTTATATCATCCTGAAGTTATACCTAGTTATACCATCCTGAAGACAGACTTTTGCTTTTCCAGGAGAACCCAGAAACACAAAGAAAACTGTCAAGAGTAAACTTCTTGTAACCTGTCCTTAAAAATTTCCAAAACACCTTTCCAAAGGTGTTTCTGAGGGAAGCAGGAAAATCTAAGCACCAGGTCAAATGTAAGGTGATGTACAGGCTCTTGAAATAGGCCCGAAATGCCTTGATAGAACCTGCACAAAGCTCTCACCCATCATCTCCTCTCCCCTATTACCAGCAATTAAGAAACATGGGCATTGTCTAGTGATGTCTATGAGATACTGCAATGTGTGTTCTTCCAGGAAGAAATTCTCTTCACTATAAGGCATTTTCTCTTTTCTTCCATAAAGAGAAATCACAGAGAAAAAATTATCTCACAGCTATCCTCCATTTTGGGAAGTTGCACTCTGCCAGCATGGATATGCTGCAGCACTGAGCTAGTGAGAAATGGTTCATTTTCTGGAAGCTGAGCACTGTGACAACTGCAATGTTCTTCATATTACATGACTTTAAAGTCTATTATATGACTTATTTAAAGTCTATTATGTCTATTATATGACTTATATCTTGCAGCTTCAGTAATAAATTATTATAATCAAAACCCAAAAAGGACTACTTCAACTACACTAATCAGACAGTAAAGGAGCAAATACTTTAAGAAATGTCTTTAGACATTTTCTTCAGCAGAAAACATGTACTTTGTAGGCCTGCATATGATGGGGATAAGGCTGCCCATACCAGTTTACTGACAGCAGAATATTAACACAAAGTTCATGTGATCAATGATGTACATGTTTCATTTGCAGGTTTCAGCATCAGAGGTGGTCAGAGAAATGAAAGATTTTTGAAGATTTAACAGGGTTCTTATATTGTGTAGTGCAAGTAAGACCCCCTCAATAATACAACTTTTAAAGCAACTAGATCTGCTGAGGGTTGTTCGGTTTTAATATTGATGCCAACTCCGATTCAACCTAGAAGTCAACAGCAGATTTGTATAATTTTCCTTTTATTCTTTAAGATATTGCATTTCTATTGAAGATAGAAACTTTTATGAGCATTGAATATAATGTAATTAATTTTCTGTGGACTGTCAAGATAATTTAGATCAGAGTACTTTCTTCCTGAATTCTCTTTGGAATGCAGAGAGCACCATCAGTTGAAGCACTGAGCAGTCACAACTACGGGTGGTGCCAGTGACAGCTGTGCTTGCTTGAAAATATTAACAGCCACAGCAACAAACACAAATACATCCAATTCTTAGTTAGGAAAAGATGTAACTAACACTTTTGTCCGTGTTCAACAGCGAACAAAGCCATTTGAGTTCCACAATAAACTGAAATCTTTATTTTTGATTAGTCTTATTCTGCCTTTCTGAAGAATAAGAATAGTTTGTTTTTTCACAGTGTACTAAAAATGCTTTTTTCTTAGCATACACACAGGGCTGTCAGAAATAAAGTTGCTACCTTAAGCCACAGTTTCTGTATTTCTGTATTTAAAAATTCTCTACAGGTACATTCCTCTTAGCACAAGAATTTCCAAAGAGATAACCTCATTCTGAATAGTGGATTTTCAAGCACTGATATACCTCCAGCTTCTTGAAATATGAGGTAAAAAAATCACAATTTTGAATCATTTAGTTGCAAAAGACCTCCAAGATCATTGAGTCCAACCTTTGACAGAACAACGACCATATCAGCTAAACCATAGCACTGACTGCCAAGTCCTGTCTTTTCTTGAACACTTCTAGGGATGATGACTCCACCACTTCTCTGAGAAGCCTGTTCCAATGCACAGCAACCCTTTCCATGAAAAAATCCTTCCTGATGCCCGACATGAACATCCCCTGGCACAATTTGAGGTAATTTCCTGTGTTTATTGGAAATTACTCTTAACACTAAAAGCAGACTGTGCTTCAATTTTCAGCAAAGCAGGGAAAATAAAGGAAATATTTTATAAATGCAAAGTTCAATTCTACTAGATTTTAATCTTCCATTCACTCAGCAGGATAAACTGTTTTGTGTCTCAGTGAGCTCACAGCATTTTAATGAAACCTTAATGGTATTTTCCCAGCTACCAGAAAGAATACTTACTTTCGTCTTTCTGCCTCAAATTTGCTCAGCAGTTTCCGGAGACCACCATTCTTAAATCCTTGGAAATGTGCTGCTGGGGCTCCCACAGTGATAACATCATACAGAGCATCTGGAATGGGAACAGAGAAACATAAACATTTGAATGCTCCTGTCCCCAAATCATGGCAACACTGTGACATCTGCTCTGCAAAAAGTAAGGACAAGTCTATATCATTTCCAGGGAACAATTGATAATCCATGTCCCAAGAAGGCCAAAGAGCTAATCAATCTTTCCATCCAGCCACCTGCACACTTTAAAAAGTTCATCTGATTTATGGCTGCATCTAAATTATGTGCTGCAGTGTAAAACAATATTCCAGCTCTGCAGTTTACAAAGCTGCCAAGTAAATTGGCCCATTGTGTATTTCACTTTATTGCCCCTTTCATTATTTAACATGTAGTCATGTTGAGAGGCACAGATTCAAGCATTTTGGAGTCAAAAGAGACCATCATGATGGAATAGTCTGACTGAATAATAAAGGCTACAGAATTATAGCTAATGATTCCTGCATCAAGCTTATGTCTCTTGGTTGAGTGAAGGCATCTCTTTGCTTAAGCATCTAATCTTGATTTAAAGATTGCAAGTGACAATGAATTCACTGCATTCCCAGAGAAGTCAATCAGACTAGTAAAAATCCCTATTTCTTTTCTAGTTTGAATTTGTTTAGATGTAATGCTAATGTACTTTCACATCTAATAGTGTTTAATGCTAAATTGGAGAGCCCTGCTCTACGACATACACTAACTTTTTATATATGTTTATGGACACAGAGAAAGTCAGTTGTTCTCAGCTGAGAAGCTACCAGAATAGGAAATAAACCATACTACTGAAATTCTTTCTGAGAAAATAAACTGTTATGTCTTTCTGTATATACATGATGTCTTATGACATAGGGGATGAACTTTTTTGGTGGATATATGCTTACAGAGCTGGAGATGAAACATCATTTTTAAAAGAGTTTGTGATTGATTGTCAGCGCAGAGATGAAGATTTAATTACATACCGCACCACAATAATTATTTCTTCAAAGTTTAAATTTACATTTACACTAAGTACCTGTTTTGTACCTGAACTTACTGGAGGTGTAAAAATACAGTTCAGAATGCCTCCTTCTTAAAATGTATTTCTAAAGGAAACATTACAGGGTGTTTTTTGAGAACTGTTTTATTCATCAAGGAAGTTTCCCATGTAAATTAAAATCTAGTCCCCTCTTAAAATAGAACTTTTATTGCATTCTGATGATAAATATCCCTAGAAGCAAGAACACTGTACAAATGATTCACAGTTAATGAACTATGCTTTACTTCCCGAGCTAAATCTCAGAATGTATTTGCTCAAATAGATTTGAGCTCTAATGAGTTGGTGACTCTTCAGTATCCACTTAAAAGGAGAAGTGACATAATTTCATTAGCCTAAGGTGGGCTTCAAGATTCTTACATTGTCCATTCTTTCAGGTCTTAATACAGAGTTATCCATAATACATATTCTTGGGCTATTAGAGCTCCATTGGTACTTGACAATAAGGAGTTCTATTGCTTAAAATGGCAGTGGCTTGAAATGATAAGATTTGAGAAAGATAAGAGATGAACTCATCAGTTTATATTTAGAGATAACTCATGAAATGACAGGAAAACATTTAAAAGACTAAACCCTTGTTCTGACTCTTTTAAAAACAGACATGACCTTGTTTATAGTTACTTTGGGAGGGGGGGATTTATCCAGAAGGGAGCCTTTATTCAGCCTGTGATCTCTTCTCAGCAGGTCGAGAAGCAACTGAGACAAACACACCCAGCACAGCCGAGCACCTGCCTCACACAACATCCATGGCAGAATGAGGATGGCAAAGGATGAGGAGCAAACATCCACGCCTGGTGATGGGCACAGGGCAGTCTCACTGCCACTCCCCAGAGCACAGTGCAGCAGGGAATGCTGCAAGGCTTGGGAGAAATGCCTTGTGAATGCTCTACTTCCACATCAGTGGAGCTCCTTGTGAAGGACGTGCAGTGTCAGCATCAGCGTACTGCTACAGGAGTGCTCCAGTAACTCATCACCATCGAGCAGGAGCAGGCTACTGCTGACATCCCTCTGCAGGGAAGACAGAGCCTAAAATGCAGCAGAGTGCCACAGGAGCTGTGTCTTATTGTCAAGAACAGCTTGATCCTGATTTTGAGTCAACCTGCCAGCCTCCACAGGAGGCAGTCAGTGTCTCAAACTGGCCAGATGTAAAACAAAAATCAGTTCACCAAATCTATTTAAAATGAGCACATATTGTAAACAGGAACAAAAACAAAGCTATGTCACTGTATAAATTTAAGCTCTCTAGTATGATGAGCAGAGCACAATGTGGTGTTTATCAAATGGATAAGGGATACCATTGACCCACAGGGAAAGAGTATTTTTCTCAAAGCTATTCCTCCTGAAAGTTTAAGCACATTTTCTCTTCCATGTCAGTACCCAATAACAACCTACATCAAAGTTCAGGAAAAGTAAACCTGTCATTATACATGTCAAACACAAAAAAGCACTTACCTATGTGTATATACAACAGATGGGATTAAAACCTATCTTGCATTCCCAAAATTAAGATATCTGAGAGTATAAGGGTTAATGATGCCTTTATGGATCACTAGCATATTTGAATGCCACCTCTATGAATTTTTATTCTTCCCCTTCCAAAGTCATTCTCCTGGTTATATTCCAAGTGTCCTTTGATATATGCCAAGC
Organism: Polioptila caerulea; assembly: GCA_013397295.1. Classification (NCBI taxonomy): domain Eukaryota; kingdom Metazoa; phylum Chordata; class Aves; order Passeriformes; family Certhiidae; genus Polioptila; species Polioptila caerulea. The sequence goes on along the minus strand of VYXF01006518.1, from coordinate 189,920 downwards.
AAAGCCTGAGCTGAGAAAGACCACCTTAATATCAAAGTCCTGCCTTCTCCAGATTGATTAGCAATTGCTAGAAACTGTTCAGACTGCATATATCTAATTCAAGACACAGTGAACATTAGATAAGTAATAGAGGCAGAGTTCTATAATTTAAAGATCCAAATTTAGAAGACAACTAGAACAATTCTAATATTTATCTCTTTCTGTACCCTTTTGATTATGGATCAACCGTGTGCCCCAAGCAAAATGGTTTCAGAGAAGGCAGAAAATTAATAAAAAGCCAAAACAAAATTCCAGTACTGTAAAAGTTGTGGGTGCTTAAGTAAGTCACATATTTCATTCCACTTTTCTTTTTATCTAGCAAATAGACATACAGTGTCCTGTTCACAAAGATGTTTTCTTGAAAAGATGCAATATTAAGCTTCTGGGCACCATCACAAACCTAAAAAAATGCTTTTGAGTTAATTAATTGACTTCAAAACATTGAATTAAAATCTGTGCTGTCACATTATGTCACTATAAATCCCCATCTTGTTGAAATGTTTGGAAGCACAGTTTTTTAGTAAAAGAAATAACAAAATATTGAACCAACCAGTATCTAATAGATAATTGGAAGTCCCCATGTTCCAGCTAGGAATTGGATGAATGTCAGCCTCACACACTATAAAACAGGAATTTTACCACAGTTTTTACTTACTCTTTTACAATCTTAGATTCAGAGTGCATTAATAAGGCAAAAACCTTACAGAATGTAATTTCTGTGTTTGTAGTGATGGCAAACTTAGCATATCTCAATTTATTAATGAATTATTCACTTTGCCATGATTTGGTCATAATTTATGTATCAATATAATCTTTGATCTGTAAAGGAAGCTGCTAAAATCATATGCAAGCAGCAACAATACAATTCTGTGTTAAAAATACCCACAGATGATGTTAAAGAAAGTTATCCCCCTTTCCAGGAGAGGTGGGAAGTTTGCAGTGTTTTCAGCACAATCAGTGAGGTATTTTCAGCATAACACTGAGCAAAGGCTTATCTGGGGTAGGTGGGCATGACAGGGTAGCACTGCACAAGATGATTTAGAACCAAGCAGTGCTGGGCTCACTACAACTTCCTAAGAAATAGGATAAATTAAGTTTAGAAGTAATACTGTCCTTTATGGAACCATGTAACTCCCATCACCTGGGCTGGCAATCTCTGAGAGAAAAAGCACTGTACTGTGCTCTATCACTGTCTCTGGTGGCGAGGGGGAAAAGAAAAGCCACCTTAAAACAAGAGCATTAAGTCTGGCTTTTGCAGCATTATGGATCACAATGAAAAATTGAGTGGGTCTCTGAGAAGGATGTGAATCTTACTGAGCATTATGCAGTGTGTCACTACGAATCATGGCAGTATTAGTTCTGCACTGCTATAACAGGATATTTTTAACCATGCATAGGTTCCCAATACATTTCAGTGAGCATATATTCTGCTTTTATTTATTTGTTTGAAGTGTCATAGGAACAAAATGAGCACATCCCTGGAATCTATTTTTAGAAAGGAACTTAGAAGAAATTTAGTTAACCACCTCTTAGTTTTGTAGCAAACCTCCACAACTTGCAGCATCAGAAGATAAGGCAGAGAAACTCCTTGCACAGCTTTAACTTTGGACCTGATTTCTAAATTTCAGTGTAACTGTATTTCAAAGCATACTTTGTCATACTTGGGGAATTTATTTACCTTTCAATCGAGGACTATGCACGTGCATTCTTTGCAGATGAAGATTTATTGGGATGAATTCTAGTGTTTTTTCTCCTTTGCTACAGCTTGACTTAAAGGAAGAACCTGAAAAAAAAAATTTAAAGAATCATTGTCTTAAGCACAAATGGGCATTTTTGCATTCCTTTTAAAGTGAGGATGATACTTGTATGTCAGGAGTCATCTTTAATTTAGTTTTAATGTGTAATTGTGTACTGTGAGATGAAAGGTTCACTAACTGAGTCTTAGCATGTATCCATACTGGAAGCAACAAAACAGCTTTTAATTCACAAAACAATCTCATTTATTATTCTAGGAGATAAATACTTTTCCCTGCTGCCTGAAATCATTCTGCAGTCTACTGGAGACAATGTAGCAGTTAATGTGCATTATGTTTATTCTGTGCTAAAACCACAAGGGTACAGAGCTATGATGGTACTGCACTTTTCCAAGCAACTTTTTTTTCTTCAAAGAAAAGTATTATATTGAATGGGCTATGCATTCTTCCTAGAAAGCTCTGAAAGCTCAAATAAAGAAATACAAACCATCTTAAGGAAAGCTATGTATTAGTTCACAAGAGGCAGGATGCCTTGGAAAAACAAAAAAAGATGAATATGGTTGCATATTTCAAAAATATGAGATTATCAGTAGTTTTATGGTGGTGAAAAGGAATATAGTTTTAGTCTGACAGTATGAAAATATATTTTACCTGAAGATATTTGATATAAAATCTGTATAAAATAAAAGGGTGTAGATTAGGAAAGAGAGCTGGTCTTGTCTTGTAACTCAGCTAGCCCCACATTTACCTAGGCCACTTATTCAACACCCTATCATTTTGCCAACTATTAATTATTATAATTAAAATTCCTCTCATTTAGATAGAATTTTAAAATAAATTTTGTCAAGGTCCAGCCTTTTTTTGAAACAAACATATGAGAAGGTAAAGGAAATATTTTAAATTGTTTTTTGCTTGCTCAGTCAAGACTTGCTCACGTTTACCTGTTGAAACTGCCCTAGTTTCCAGCAGGACTAAACACTGAGCCTCCCAACACAGACCACTCTGCCAGAGGGCACCAATGATGCTCCAGACCAGCCAAGCCTGCTTAGGCTGTTCCCTAAGCTTTGGAACTTAAATAATAATTTAACGCTGTACAAGAGCAAAGCTAGGGAGAAGAGCAATTACAGGAGTCAAAATTTCAGATTAGAAGGAAACCCGAGGATGCAGATTGAAATCAGGAGATGTTCATGATGCAGTGGGAAACCTGCATCTGAAAAACACAATTAGGGGGGTAGTGAAGGCAAGTCAAACTATCAGAAAAGAAATGAGAACAGTGCAGGGAAGGAGACTGTAAGTAATTTGGAAAAAGAAGAGAGAGGGGGCAGATTATTTCTGAGAATTCAGCTGAGACTAAGTTCAAAGCTTAAGGAATGATAATTGGACCTGAGACAAGAAAACACTGGCTGAACAAGAGGAGCATAAGATGAAAGCAAATTTAAAAGGAGAGGTGAAAGAAGAGTAGGAAGGAGAAGAGCCTGCTCTCACGAATACACTTCTGCCCCAAGCAGCAGCCCAGGACATGCAGCATTACTGAGCTGTGGTTTTCCTTTTTCAGGGCAGACCTGTGAAGCAAGTATCCCTTCCCATCCATGTCAGAAAATCACTGGATAAGGACCACCCAGCTGTTAGCAGTTACTAGATTTGGTCAGGTGAGAGATCCATGCAGTGGAATTATCATCTCAATCTGCATTTACCAATAGCATCCATACCATAAAACTAGCTTTAAGTATAGTGTGTTTTTAAGCAACTTGGTAAGTTTTATTTAAGAACTAAAAAAAAATAATTTAATTTAATTCCCTCAATTAAAACAGTTCTTATTATTGTTGCAAGATCACACTCTTCAAAGCTGAGAAATACCTTGGTATAGATGCAACTTTCATCTGACATCCACCTGAAGAAGAACTGTGAAATGGGCTTTGATAATATATCAAAAGTATCAGCTTTTACCAGTTCATTGAATGTTCAGTGTCTTTGCTGCTCATTTTAGAAGCAGTGATTCAATATCCTGTTTCCAACTTTTATTTCAGTATTTATTCAGGATTTAAACATGTTGCTCAAACCTCCCTCAAAGTCAAGGTTATTAATTTCCTCAAACCTGTCTACTGTGTACATATTAAGAGGCTCTAAGAGCTTTACAAATTTTTATAAAATAATTTTAACTGGATGAGTTATAATTTCACCCATCCTAATGTCAGAGAATAAGCATTTAAGAAATAATGCATCAATATAAGATATGGAAGAATTGTCCTGCAGAACACTCATTATAATGCAACATCACATTCCATTTTGGAAGCACAACTCCCACTGGGCTACATTGCATCCATAAGTACCAAGCACATCTGCAAAACAACTTGTGCCTAGTGCTAGGCTTCCAAAAAAGAACAGCAAACTAACCACTTCTCAAGTCTGACTTGCTTACATAGGAACTTTGTGACAGAGACAGTGATAGTGTCCAGTTTTTGAGAACAATTTTCAATTATCTTAGTCTTGATTGTAATTTTTCCTCCTTCTAGGGCTGGAAGAATAACAGAATTTTCAGTTTGATGACTGAAACAGAAAAAAAAGTAAATTGGGGGGTAGGAGAAATCATTTAGAGTCAAACTGAAACAAACAAATAATTTTCAAAGTTCTCCTCCCTCCCAATATCACCGAATCTGTGGGTTAGATTCACTTGAAATTACTGGGGTTTTTGTTACCTAACCCTTATATCTTCATGGTATGTTTCCTTGCAATAAGTATGCTTTACATTCTCTAAAATTCTCACATTACTGAGGATAAAAGTGTTTGTCAAAACAACTCAAATATGTAAAAATCTCAACTTTCTTAAACCTCCATTTTCAATAAACATGCTGCTAAACCAAAATTGCTGTCTTACACTAATGTAGTCTTCTGATACTTCCACAGCAAAAAGAAATCTCAAAAAGAAATTAAGTGTTCTCCTAACAGCCTTCTCCACTAAATTCCACAAATAATTTAGTTGAGTTGAAGTGGGCATCACTCAGAAAACCCAACATGAGATTGTGTTGAAGGGAGCATGAGAATATTTTGGAGAAATTTTATTTGCAGGTGCTATCTGCCCTTCTGAACACTTCAACTCCGGCTATATTTTAAGATGAAGAAAGACACCTGTTCTGGCTAAAGAAAAGCAAAATGGTTTTTGGCATGCCTTGAAATATGTTGACCTGAAAAGTCTGAATTAAAATTGTGTTCACATCTCTAATCTTAGCAATTTCTACTTCATAAGTACTTGAATTTCAAGTATCTACAATGTGCTCCCAAAACTATTTGTGCAACTACAGTATTAAGTCAAATATTTGTCTGACTTGCTTTTCTTATCAAAGACTATAATCTTGGTTTTTGAAGTTATAAAGTGTACTGTTTATAGAGAAGAAATTAACAAATTCACATCTTGTCATTGTTTCTCTTTTTTGCTACAATTAGGTTGCTTTGTTTTCTGATAAATGTCCCTTCTCTTTTATATGGGCTGGCTCAGTGTTCCTGGATAATCTGTTTCCCAGGTTCAGTTTAGTTCTCTCAAGACCCAATTAAGATAGGTCCTTTAACACTACAAACCATTTAGAAAGTCACTTTGCACAATATAGGTCTGGCAGGGTTTATGTTTTATAAATTATATTGTCTATTTTTTTTAATCTCAAAATGTCATTTCAATATTTCCCTGCAAGTTATAATTATTACATTGGTTTCTTCATTATCTGTATCTATTGGCTTGCTCATGACACTTTATGGAGTGTTTTCAAGATGTAATTAGCCAAAGATTGAAAATACACATATCTATATCATCCAAAACAGAATCACAGGAAGTGTCACACTGGATTACACAGTAGTCGGCCAAAATTGGAACTGGAATATTCTGATGATGGCTAACAATCATAAATACAAAAAATGACACTTTTGCAAAAAAAATGGAAATTATTCTATAACATTCAGTGCAACACATGAGCTGTTTTTCCCCAACAAATATTTAAGCTGTTGACCAACTACTCCCAAAAAGCTTATTTCCAGTTAGAGAGTGGCTTTTCTTCATACACTAAAATAGGATTTCTCCTTTTCTGTGACCAAAAGCACTATCCTAGAGCAATCTGGTATGAGAAATACCATGCTCAGTCCCATATCAGAAGATAATAGCTAAAGGATAGTAGTACAGTTTTAATGGCTATTTTGGGAGGCAAAGATGTGTCTCACTTAATAAGTGCAACAGATTCATCATATTGAAAGTAAATGCATCCAATTATCTATAAGAAGAAATTATTCTTAATTATGTTAGTTGTATAATGAACCTGATTGTTCCATTTCTCAGTACGCAAAGAAGTTTTGGTTGGAATATATAGAGAGCTAGAAGTAATGAAGAAAATACTGCAAATACTTCAAAAATATTTGCCTGTTTTTTCACAAGATGCTATCATCATGTCTACCTTCTATTTTCACAAATATTCATAACCATAATGTATCTTTCTCTCAGAAGTATTTTAGTGTTTATCTCTGACATGCACTGCTACGCCTACATGCACAAAATTGTAGGAGCAAGGCCTCAGTGGGAACATCTAAGAGTGAAAGTATAGAGTAAAACAGCATTTGCAAGCAATAATGGCAGCATGATCATTGAAAACATATCTCTGAGATGGTGAAATATTGGTATTAGAATAATACTGGTATTAGAATTAGAATAATTCTGGTATTAGAAATCTGACGCCAGCAAGAAAGCAGCCACAACACCAAGAACTTTCTTGTAATTCAGAGCACACCTGCCCATTTCCTTACTGAATATCATAAACTGGGCAGGGAGAGGCAGAAAGGCCTGCTGTAAAAAGAAAACTTTGATCAAAATAGAGTGTGATTCAGGAAATAGAGTGTGATTCTGGTAGTCTTGTAAAACAGAAAAGAATTATCTAAGTTCCTTGAATGATTTGTGAACAATCAAAAAAAAATTAAAAAGAAGAAATAATTTGTTCTGCTGACTTTTCATCATTGTTTTGTGAATAAGATATTCTGCAGGAGAAAAAGATCAGCTGTCTTTTCTGCACATTTGTCACTGATGCTATCTTATTCCACTGGTATGTGGACACTACAGTACAATATAGACCCTGACCACAGGTTTCTGTTGGATTTTGAGGGAACAAGCTCTCAATGCATATCAGAACCCAAGACCATTTCCACATGAAAAAGAGGGAGGGAGCACTTACTGCTCTTTCTGGACTGAGGATACATTTGCACTGCCCACCCCATGTTAACTCTCTGCTTTCCTGGCACAATGTTGGCAAAGACAACTACTACACTGAGGACATGCATGGAAATCCCATGAGTTTGACAAGACCAAGTGCAAGGTGCTGTATATGGATTTGGGCAGCCTCTGATATCAACACTGGCTTGGGATGAACAGATTGAGGGCAGCCCTGCCCAGAAGGACTTGGGATGCTGGTGGGTGAGAGGCTGGACATGACCCAGCCATGAGCACTCAGCCCAGAAAGCCAAACGTGTCCTGGGCTCATCCAGAGCCCTGTGGGCAGCAGGGAAGGGAGGGGATTCTGCCCCTCTGCTCTGCTCTGCTCTGGTGAGAGCCCACCTGCAGTGCCCTCCAACTCTGGGTTCCCCATCACAGGAGGGTCATGGACCTGTTAGAACAAGCCTAGAGGAGGTCACAGAGATTCTTATGGGGATTGAGCACCTCTGCTATGAGGAAAGGGTGAGAGAATTGGAATAGTTCAACCTGGAAGAGATTTCAGGCTGACCTAATTGCAACTTTTCAATACATGGAGAGAGCTTACAAGAAAGCTAGAGAGGGACTCTTTCCAAGATCACATGATGACAGGACAAGGGGGAATGGATTCAAACTGAAAGTGGGAAGATTTGGATTAGATATTAGGAAGAAATTCTCTAATGTGAGTGGGGTAAGGCACTGGAACAGGTTGCCCAGAGTAGCTGTGGATGCCCCATTGCTGCAAGCATTCAAGGCCAGGCTGGATGGGAGTTTGAACAATCTGGTCTAGAGGAAGGTGTCCCTGCCTCTGGCAGGTGGGTTGGAACTTGATCATCTTTAAGGTCACTTCCAATCCAAACCATCCTATGATTCTAAGGTTTTTATGTGTTTTATTCCTGCTGAATATGCCAGTATCTCATAGCTAACAATCCAGTAAATTCTTAAATGTTCCAGAAAGGAGACTACTTCCATAAAATCACAGATTTCTACCTGTGTGCTTCCCAAGCTCTGCAAGAGTGTCCTGGTACAGGCTCAACATCTGATCACAGTGAGCAATTACACTTTTGCGCATGTTGTCCCAGTGAGGAGCAAGTTCTCCCAGGTCTTTAAGTTCCTGATTCCTGTACCAAAAGAGAAGGCATTGATTAATTCATTAATCCATTCAGATTCATCCAACTTAATCTAAAACAAGTTTTTTACAAAATATCAAGAATATTTCCTAATTGAAATAAAATCTGTTTTCAGAATGCTTGTAAGATCAGCTTTTCATCTCTGTTTTACAAGTACACAATCAAGAATGTCAGTAGAAAACGCAGTAATTTTTGTGTTCAAAACTTATCTGGTTAAATGCAGTAACCTTCAAACTGAAATACTATTTCTTTCATGGAGGAAAGAAGGCTTTCAGGCTCCAGAGAGCTGTGCTCAGAGCGAGTAACTTTTTGAGAAGAAATACTAAACACCATTGGAAAGAATACAAAGTTTGTTTTTCCCCCAAAACTTTCAGTATAGTTGTTTTGACACACTACTCTTTGGATACTTTCATACACGCTTCATAAACGTATTTCAAGCAGTGTTTCTACAAAAGTCAGTTTAATCAACACATCAGCCCTCACCACATTTCTTCAGCAGTCAAAACAAAATATACACACGCAAAAAACCCCAACACCAGTCCCTTAAAATGTCATGTCCAGTGTTCATCAGGTCAAAACAGCAGTGCTATGGGAACCAAACATGTCACTGGAAATCCAAAAGGAAATCCTTTAGTAAATTATCAGTTTTCCTGTACACTCTATTTCCTGAGTGAAACAGAGATCATTTGAATTTCCTGCACAAACAAGCTTAGTACCCTGAGCTTTCTGTTTGGTTTTTCCTCTTGCAAAGGGAGTTTCTCCTGTATCCATCCCAAAGCCACTTTGTGGGACCTGCTTTTAAGGAAAATGAAAGATCTTGAGTCAGTCTCCAAACAACTGGAGTTGTGCAGGAGAAAATGTTTGCAACACAGCCAGTTTTCCTCATTTTCCTCAGAGCATCAGAGTGTTCCACTGCAATTCTTGGAAGTCTCCAAAAAGGCTTCCAGAGGACAGCTCTTGCATACAGAAAAATTATGAAAGAAAAAGGGAAAACAGGGGAGAAGGGGTGGAAAGAAGGAGGAAAAGACCAGTGAGTCTGCAGCACAGGAACATAGAGTTCATTTATGTGAGCAGCAGATCTGACCATTAGTCAAAAAGTCTTAAATTATTTCTTAAACACAACAGCCCCGCATTGGTAGGGTGATGTTTTCCCCATCATTATTAGCTTTGTGTTGGTGTGAATAGTGTTAGAATAAGCTCCATAGGCAGAACTCTGCTCCTGGTGTAGATGAAATCAAAACCAAACAGATTGCACTGGAAGAAGAATGAAAGCATTTCATTTATACACGTGAAAATATCAACATGGAAACAAAGATTACAACACAGGAGCTTGTTGAGAGTTTATGTTGATGACATGATTACTTTTTTGCCATTTAATTGCTTCTGAAGTTGAACCAATTCAACTTTCCTCCATCAATATAAACTGGCAATGTTGTAGCATAAGAATTGTCTGCCATGAAAGGATAAACATGAATGACCATTTTCTTTGCCAGTTTTTAGCAGCTTAACATGAGGTGTCCCTTTAAATTAAAATCTTCCTTCTCAGAAAAGTGTGCAAAATTTGTCAGGGTATGCAATTTCGTTTACGTGCAGTGATAATATTTTGGCCCTTAATATTTATGGTGCCTGATTTAATAGTTTTAGCAACAATGTTTGGACCTGGCTGGCTTCCAAAACTTTACTACTCCTTCTGTATAAGAATACAGTATTCTATCCAAGAACTATATCCCTGCCTCTATTTAAGCTCATGCCTGGAGCTGTTGGTCTGAAGCTGAAGTTAAAAAACAGCAGGAATAGAAAGCTTTTATCTCAGACTAAAATATCCAACCAAACACAAAAACTTGTTAACCAGCTGACACCAATGGAGCAATGGGAAACTCAAATCCCTCAATATTAATTTTAATAGGTTTTCAAGAAATATCAAATCCTGCTCCCATTACTGGTGACAAGATTGGTATTTGCTTCTTCTCAGAAACATGGACAAATCACTGAAGTAAAAATTCAGCCTTCAATATGTCACAAAAAAAGACACATCAACAGTGCTTAAAGTAAGAGTATAGTGCTACAGCAATCTAGAGCATATGCAGCATGGAAACTTTAAAGACTACATTTTATGAATTTATTTCCATTTTAAAATACAGCAAAATCCAAACCATTAGAAAACAGGATTATATGACAGACACCTCCTCAGAAAATAGCCTCCTTGCACACTTTATATCTTTATTATTTTTTTCTAATGGAGTTACAGAAGACAGAGGATTTAAATAGGATTTATGTCTTGTGGTTTTTTTACAGTTTGTCACTGCTGTTGTTGACTCAATAAAATTCTGAGTTATGCATGAAAAAAGAGTTATTCTATAAAAAAAGAGTTTTCTATATCTATACTCCATCAACAATACTCCATAGTACCAAGATTTATTATTATTACATGAAAAGCCTTTTCCAAAAGTAAACAAAGTAGAAAAAACATAATATTTTTAATCTTTGAAATATTATAGTTCATACTAATACAATTCTAGAAATTTTTATTCTATTTTAATAATGTTTTAATATTTTATGATAACTTATCTCCTTGAATAACTTTAAAACCACACTTCAACCAGTAATTGTGTCAAACAACAATTGTGTTAGAAAAAAAAATAATCTTTATAATAGATACTGGTTCTACAGAGGGCAAATCAGTTACTGATACAAGTTTTCAATGCATCCATGGAACTTTGAATAGCTTGTCAATTGAACAGAAAGCTTAGAGCAAACTCTGTGTTGTTAAAATAGAGCTATTTATCATCTTATCCCCCCACTCAAATTCTTCTTTCAAAGTCTTTTCCAGATAATTGCTCATCACCATGACAGATCTTGTGCTCTGCATCAACTTAAGCTCATCTTACAGAATGAAATCCAAACTTTGTCTCGAACTGTTTGCCTTTGGGTTGCTGGTCAGCCCCTCAAACTTCCTCCTGGATAGTCCTTTCTGTCACTGCCCAATGGAAACTCCACCCAAGAACATTTCTGAGCTTCCACTGCCTCCTGCCTTCCTTAACCAGCTGCACTTCTTGGTGGCCTTGGCATAATCTTCGCCTGTTCGCAGCTAACTAGAATGTGGATGCAAACAGAGTCCCATTCCTCATTCTCCACCTTAAATATCAGCTAATTAGCTCATGTTTAAGGGTGGTTTAGGTACATTCTGGTTTTCACATGCATTCTTTCCTTTGGTAGACTAATTATGTTCCAAGAAGTCCATTATCAAGAAATGGCTGAGAACCCGAGGCTCAGACGAATATTTTATCTTTGATTTACCAACTCATTTTTTTTATTTTTGAAAATACCTTAGGTGCATGATTATAGTTATAGTTCATACCTGAAAGAGGCACAATGAATTTCCTGTATGATTCATGCTGGTGATTTCTACTTAAACAGCTCCTGCTTTGTGCCACGCACTCTAATGACAACAGTAACAGAATAAGATTTGCTCATCACTTTAGGTGCAACAGCTTAGAAGTCTGAAGGAAGCACATTCAGTGCTAAAATTTGAGCCCCTGATTTCTGTAAGGAGCGCTTGGAATGAGTGGTATGCATCATGTTGCAAAATTACCTGAAGGAAGCCCCAGTATTGAAATCATGTTTCTAATGAACTTGTTTCTGCAAAGCTACCACTGACAGTCCAGACATCATTGTGGTCAGTCACAATAAACCAAAACAATGCAAAACATCAGCAAGGTTTTAGGATGAACAAGAGGAGTGATAAGGGGACAATCCCTCAAAGAACTTTCTTGGGTGTGATTACTCTGTCTCAGAAAACAGCAGAAATAACCACTTGCATCATTAAGGACACAGCACAAATCCTGACCAACTGAAAGATGAAGTTGAAAAGATCCTTGTAATTAAAAGGAGATAATTAAGAGAATACATGATAAAAGTATATAAACCAAAAATGCTGTATGAAGACCAAGTAGCAATTTTTTATACATACAACCTCAAAAACCTAATGATGCGATTCCTAGTGAAGCAAACATGATAAATTCAAAACCTAAAAAAGGATGTGATTTTGGCCTCCACCAAGCAAAACTAGCTTCTGAAATCTACTTTCACAAAACATCAGAAGCAAAGAGCTTAGCAGGATCCAAAACAAGATGAGACATTTCTGCAGATTATATTTTCAAAACTTCTATAATATTCTAACAGTATAAAAATTATTAAATAGGAGCTTTGGAGTAAATATACACCATAAGCTTTGGGATATGACTCAATCACTCATAAGTAAAGGAAGCTTAGAAGCTTCTTTCAAAGGAAAGGAGGACAGGAATTATTTTTCTGAACAAAGTTCACTTGCAAATATATGGATAACCATGTCACCATTTTTTTTTTTTTTTATAAAAACAGAAGCAGATAAAATTACTCTCATTTTTCTTTTCTACAAGATATGCTTCTGTGATATATAGGCAATAAATTCCAGACAAACAACTTAACATTCCCTCCAGAAATAAAATAATCAGTTTTTTCATGTGATTGTTTCCAAAACAGGCAAATTATTAAGGAGGAGTTAATCCTGTCTAGGGAAGAAAAAAAAAAAAAAAGCATTTTTTTTTCTTTACTAGTAATTTTCTTTCAGAATGTCTTGAAAAGAGTTGTCACTTTTGTCTCCTACAGAATTTCTAAAAATTATTCCAAGTTTTGGTAAGCTTGACCTGACAGTCAACTAAAAACTACAGTGTAGGGTGTGCTTACCTTTTGCATGCCCTTAACAGTTGTTTAGAAACAAGCAGGAAAAAAACCAACAAGGCTAACAAAACAGACAAAAAAATCCCACCAGAACAACATGAGCAAACTACCCCCCAAAAAAAGGCAAGAAATACATTTAAAAATATTTTAAAGCCTGTTCTCCTATACATGTGAGAATAGACTGGGGTTTGCAAAGCCATGATAAGATTTTATACTGTTCCTAAGAGCTGAAAATTTTCAGTTCCTTTTTAATTTCTATCCACCACCATCCCCTTTTTATTATAGAAAAGTGTAGACAATATACAAACTAAATTAAACTCATTTCTCCCTTCCTGCCTTAAGACCATTTCCCTTCCATTCCTGCCTTAAACTCTTTCCCTGCTAAACTCTGTCCCTTCCGTGGATATTTTATTACTTGGATTTATCTTTCAGAACCTCAGCATCTTCAAAGAGTATGATCATTTGGGGTTAATTGTATGATTTGCATTTAATAGCAGAGGATAATTCTCCTGCATCAGGCAATTGCAGAGCCTTGAATTCAGTAACAGTTAGAATGACATCTGTGGAATTTACACTTTTATCCTAAATTACATTTTAGTAACTAGCAGTAGTGTCTAGAATTGTTTTGTTTTTTTTTTTAGTTTGGTTATTTTTCAATTTTGATTGTTTCACCAGAATAAAGTGGAATCAGTCTAAGACAATATTGCTTCAGTTCCACGATATGAGCAAAACCCTTTTATTTTCACAGTTTACATTTAAAACTTTATTTCCTTCTTTCAGTTTGGAGTCATATATGGCAAGATTAATCACATTATGAATTGAACAATTACTCAACCATTCAAACATTTTCTAGGTTTCTGTTTTCTTTTTTCCTCCACTTTATTAATCAGAATGCATCATTCCAAACAGAGTGATGATCTCTATGACACAAGCAACATCATAAATCTTCACAGAGCTTAATTAGTCACCCTAAAGCTTTAAGCAACAGGAAGTGACAAAATTTTTCACTTCAATTTTGCATTTTTTCACCTTCTCGTGGGAGGCTTTAATTTGTTCAATATGGACTTGCTTAGAGCACATTGTGCTCAAACATGACATCTGGGAATCTTAGCAGCCTTTGCTAACCAGTACTGAATGATTTCTCTGGAGTCTCAAAACCTGTGTGGATCTTGCAAAAAAAGCCTTCTTTGAGAGGGCAGTCTCAATGGAAGTAAGAGATTAGTATAGATTCAGCACTGCTGCATCCTAGGTAATGTTAGATAAAGGTAACAGTCACAAAAATATCAGGTGATGTCACTTGATTCCAATGCAGTACAACTTTAAACACTCAAAATCAAAGTAAAATCCAGAAAATTTTACTTAAGTCAGCAATGAAAGCCCCTCTTAAGACTTTCAGAGGCCATATCTTCCAAAATTGGTTGTGAACAGTGAAATCAAGAGGAGAGAAAATTATACAGTGTTCAATCACTACAATATTTTATCCTTAATTTTATAAATTAACAAGGTTTAAAACCTGTCTGATGAGGACAATTGTCTAAACAATGTTTACAAAAGTCAAGCTACATTTATATTCAATATTCCTTTATGCAGTAACTGATGGAGAGTAAGAAGAGAAAGGTTTCACATCCTTTTTGCTGCATGATGAGGTAAATATTGAATTTCTATGTATTTGAGCTACATTTTACTGACAGGTTTGGGAACTTTTTAAGTGTTGAAAACAAGGTAGTTACAAGAACCAATGCTGTGAAAATCCTGAAGTGGATAAGCATAGTAACTGTGCCTCTCTGAATGTGGTTGGTTTAAATATCTTCCAAAGTCATGGTAAGTTTACCCAAAATCACTTTTATCAAATGCTATCACCTCTTATCAATACAACACTTTTGCAATGCCACCACTCAAAACCAAGTCAAGTAAATAAAATATCTAAATATCCAAAAAAATCAAAGCCTACTCCCAAAACATGGCATGGATGCTTGGGGCTCCATTTCTCAATAGAAGTTGTGTAATAAGAGGAAGCAGAAAAAAAAAAGTATTTTTCAGACTGTCTGAATGTTGTCATCGTTCTAAAATGTTACATGAAATAAATAAAATACAGACTGCAGAGATTTGTGCCAAAAAAACTCCTAGTGTTGATGGGACAGGACAGGAATTTCTGATGCAGGAGAAAGGTTGTGTGTGTGCTTCGTACTCTGGAGAGAGGGTTTAAGTTCAACAATTAATATTTGAAATTTGCTTATGAGTTGTGATCACAAATGCCATGGGCCAAATTCAAATATAGATGGAATTTCCTTTCAGCCAAACCTCTTGCTGTGCTGATCCAGTTACACCAGCTGCATCTGCCACTGCAAGATTTTATTAGAGAGGTCGATCAACTTTCTGAAAAGTTATTATAAGCTAAGACTTTTTAATAATCATTAGGTTCAAACAGCCACTTGGCTAATCTTGGATGAGACATGTGAAATATCTGTGTGGGGTCTGAGTCAGATGGGATAGATGGGGACCTGGCCCAGGCTCCTTATTTGGACAGCACTAACACAAGGCCATGGGAAATGGGACACTGAAAGGTGGTTACCCAGGGGTGGGTCATGTCTCAATTCTACCTCTCTGTTGGTTTGAGATGCTCTGGTGCCTGTTCTGAGTATGGGATTGGGTACCTGTCCCCAGGTAACACTTATTGTTAAGTTAGCCACACTCCAAGGTCTTTTGCAAGGAAGCCCCCAGCCCACAGAGTTGTTGGAGGCAGCTCCCAGCCCTTGTGGCCTTAGGTGCTGCCTTCTGACCATGTGGCAGCTCTGATGCATTAAAACCTACCTTTGGCTACTACATTGAACCTGTCTCGTTTTTACAGCCATGCTTCCCAGACAAACTGGGTCAGAAATAGCAGGGGGAAACCCCCCTCCCCCTGTTACCAATCTGGACCAGCTTTGTGTGAAAAAAAATATTAAAAATGGCAGAAAGGACTCACTGGAGCACCTCAAAGAGGAAACAGATATCATTTTGTAATAAACACCAGCAAAGCAGACTGTATGACCCTTACTAGAACAATAAAAACTACCATATAGTTCCTACTGAAATTTCTTCCAGGCAGGTTTGAAGGATAAAGTCTTTAATTCATGCATTTCTTTAAAAACATTATTTCATGCTGAAACCTGAAGTTAAATACCCTTAGAGGTTACACATTTCAAAGCATCAAGTCGGTAAATGAAAGAGTTTGGTTAACAATGAACACTGGTGTTTTATCAAGAGATAAACAACCTTAAGAGCTGTGAGAAAAGGGAATTTAGACTACAATTTATAATGAATACTGAATAGGATTAACATTTACTTGCATATTTTTATAGGTAATTGCTTCAGACCTGACTATACTGAAGCCACAATAAAAATAAAATTAAACAGGCTGAGTATGATAAGTGGTGTCTGAGACAAAAATATTTATCCTTTTATACTAACTGGGGGGGAAAGACAGAGAATATTTCAAAAGAGAATAGCCTGAAGATGGTGCAGTGTATGTTTTGTGTGTATGTTTTTTATCAACACCTGATACAGTAGCATCCTCCTCACACATTTACTAGACTACAAGTGTAAGGACTCCACAAGAACACACAGCTTCACAATTATTTTGAAAAGGAAAGCCCAGACAAATCTGAAGCTCCAACCCACACGCTTATATGATGATGGATGACACAGATGCCCCTATTTCCACCATCTGCTAGTAGTCTAAGTGTTGTTGCTCCTTTTGGTTAGTCTTATCTCCTCCCTCAGACTGTATCAATCACTCTCTGTCTCTCTCACACCCACACTAGGCTCGAACAGCTCAACCACATTGGCAATCACGAAAATCAGAGGCACATATCTTTGTGCAACTTTTACTTCTGTTACTTTCTCAAATCTTCTCTTACTTTGATGAGGAGAAAACCTCACCATAGTGATTTTTTACTATGAGTTTATCCAAGGAGGTGAATTCTATAATATAAAATAACAACAAGGGCTATTACTTGCATTATGCCTTTGGAGAGAATAAAGCAGTAGTAGTAAAAGTGGTTAAAGTAATCCTCTAACATTTAAAAGGCATTTACCCGTGGGGCAAATGAAAATATGGTAAGTGCATGAACTGTGAGAGTCAGCATAATCTATTTTTATTGCTTACTAAAAAAACCCTTGCACATAAGTATTCTCAAACAAGATGAGGCCATAAATGCCTAAACACAGTACTAAATGAATAAAATAAAGTATTATAACAATTCATAGGATTTTTATAACCCATCATCACCATGCACAAGCATGTATCAGTCCACTGACTTTATTAAAATCAAGATTCCAGTCTCCCACATGCTGTTCTATTGGCATAAAAACATCACACAGAAGCAACAGATGGGGGGAATAAAAAAAGAGCTCCATATTGCAGAACAAACAACCTCTGTAAACCACAACAGGAAAGAACTCCCTGAAAGTGCCCAGGATGAATCTTCTCTGCAATGCTAGGTCACAGTGTTACTCTCAGACATGAGGATGCCCATCTATGTGGGAAGAAACTTTCATGAGGAAGGAGGCAATATCTTCTGCATCATCTCTTATCACTGGAAAAAGAAGGCACTGTCTTCAGGGTAGCCCTGGACTACTTAAAATAAAGGGATTTCCCCAAATTTTAGCACAGCTTACAGGGTTTCAAGGACAGGATTCTATTTTAACCATTGCAATGGGAAATTGGACGTAAAAAGGATTTTGGGATGCCTATCTTTCTTATTCTCCTTTTTTACCAGGCCATACACATTGTAATGATTCTCAGACATCTCTCCTGGTTACAAGGCCAAACATGAACTAAGGTTTCAAACAAACATTACTTTTGGTATCCTTTTCTTATGCCAACTAATTTAGATTAGCTAAAGGAATGCCTTTTTTATCATAACTGCTCCTTTATTCACTACAAACTTGTCATTTTCCATCACATAATATTTGTCTGTTATTAACTCTACCCAGACACATAGCCAAACATACCACAATGTTGTTCACACCCCTGTTATTTGCTGATTCTTTATAGAATGTTAACATTCCAGAATATTTATATTGTTAACCAAATGTTGGCAGTCACAGATTTAAAGTCATGACTGCATTTTAGCACAGTTCATTGCTCAGAACTTATGAGGTCACTGGAGTCCTAAAAATTCTGAGCAGTCAATTCTGTTGTTCAATTACAACTCTAAATTCTTAGCAGACACAAAGTGCCCATATCATACTTCAAATTAATATTTTTTAGCTCATCATTTGCATGATTCCAAGTCAGAAAAATAAAATTTAGTACTTACTACTGTTGCTGCTTCTCCCTTACCTTCTCATATCCTCCTTTATGTGCAGATTTATTAGTTCTTTAGGAACATGGAAAGAGAGGGTGGTCTCAGCCATCTGTTCCCGGATCCGCATCCACTTGTTGTCAGAAGTAGGGAATCTATATAACTTGCAGACTGGGTTTCTCAACACTGCAAAGAGGAAAAAATAAAATCATTGCTTTACTGTGGTTATATGACTCTAAAAATTTAGGACAATAACCTGCAAAAATTAATATATTATTTCCCTCCCTTGCTTACAAAATTAATTTTAGAACCGTTAAAATTCTACTAAAACCGTTTAATTTTTATTTCATTTTTATACCAGCATGTGGAGGACAAAGTATTACTGGTACATCAATAAATCACATTTTACCAGCAGAGCAGGTAACCTTTGGATTTAGGACTTCAAAGTAGTGAGAATTTAAATTAGACTGTCTGTTCTAGAGACATTTTAGCTGAAGCTAGAAAAAAACAGAATGCACAAATGAACAATGAACTCAATACAGTCACCACCACTGCTCACTGCCTGCTAGAATCATCCACAATTCCAATAAATTGCACAGGACTCAGAGTTCAGCTGCATTTCCCCTTGATATGCACACACAAATCATTAACACAAAGAGAAGGTGTGCTTCTACATTAAAGGAAACTTGACCTTTGACCATATTAGAGTTACCAGATCATTTATGTGGTCAAGACAATGCCACTACATAAAAATAAATATAACACCCCTGTCAATGTGTCACACATACTGTTTTTAGATCACTATTGCAACATGACGTAAGAAAAATCACATTTCTTGCTATTTTGGAAGATTATGCTTAAAACTCACCATGTTTTTTATTTTACAGTTTTCACCTGTTGGCTACATTTCCATTCAGATCTTACAATGATGCTGTATAATAAAGGAGGGAAATTTCTACTCTCTCCTTTCAATCTTTTTCTTCTTTTCTTTTTATTTTTAATCTTTTTTTTATTTTGTTTTTTTCCCTGCTCCTTTTTTCCAAAAAGAACAAATAGGGAAAAAGCTGAGGAAAAAAAAAGTTCTGTTTGACTACTTTGATAAGCTTACTTGGAGACAAATGACTGTCATTTAACACACATATCCACAGCATCCTAACTCAGAATGACTTTGGACAGCCATCTAAATCCTCCACTGGTACCTTTTTGTCAGCCTCCTGGAAAAAGCTGCCTTCCAGCAGGCTCCCATTGATGTGCAGCTGAGTGGTCCATAACTCAGAGGAATGCATTCCCCATGTGTGCTGGGGGGAAACTGCTGCTGTCAAAATGACAGCTACTAATAGACATTTCAATTCACAACTCCCTGACACCATTAATGTTTATGTAGGCTGATTTATAGAGGATGAAAAATAAAAGGTACACAAACTGTCTTGTCTATCTAAGCAATCAGGTTTTTTAATAGAAATCCTTTAGGAAAGGCCTAAAAGAAGACCAGGGATTTAAATATACTGATAATAAATCCATTGCTGGCAACTCAAAGAAAGGAGAAATGTTTAAGCTGTTGTACTGCTCTGTATTCCCATCACTCTACTGAGATGTCTTTAATCATTAGTCTTTGATGGAAAACTGGAAGCATTTTTAGAGTAATTTTGCCTTCAGTTATTAGTGATTTTACTTTCAAAAACTAAATTTTTACTTAGTGTTATGAAATAAGCCAAAGAGATGCTTGAAATCTCTGACATGAAAACCAGCAATTTTTCTTTTCAAGTAATACCCAAAATATCTCAATGTCCAAATATTTTTTCACACACTTTTAAGGTTTAAGGATCCTCACCATGCAGATTTCACTACAGAAAAAAGCATCTCCAAGTCTTGTACCTATGATCAACTTTCACCAAGTGTTAAGGCTTTATTACACCACTTGGTTAAAATATTTCCTGTTTTCCTTCTCTTTTGCTGACATTCCTGCTATCAATGAAATCAATCTCATCAATAATATTAACAGTTTCTGTCAATCCACAAAGCTGATATATGGCACCAATCATCCCCCATTAACAAGGCAGGTGTTGGAGTGCATAAAATAGAAACCTCTCTGAGTCCCTCAGAGAGACATGAGAATGTAGGGGTTGAATTAAAACCTTTAGAGAAATTAAAATATATTAAGCCACACAGACATGAAGTAGAAGATTTAGTTTTAAGTAAATAAGAATATTCTTGAAGTGCCTTAAGAGATTAAAAAGCCCTAAAGTCCAGTTTAAAGTTCAGTAACTTAGCTCTAAACACAACGAAAACATAGTAGAACATTGCTGGCATTCCCAGCTAAAACAGACAGAACCATTTACAAGAACAGATAGAACTACGTGGGTAATTATGTGTAAGAACTGACACTGCTTTTTGTACCTTAGAATTAAGCTTTGAGAGGTGTAAGAAAAATGTTTTTGAATCATGTTTTTAGCTGATTAGATGATTCATAAATAAAATCCTCTGTATTGAAGTGAGAAAAGAAGAGAAGATGGAGAAGAAGATAGTGAAGAAGAAGAAGGAGAGGGAGGAGAGGAAGGAGGAGGATAAGAAGGACCCAGACCCATGGAAAACTCGACAGGCAGGGAATGCAAATTTTCAAATGCCAAGGAGAGCTCAGGAAACTAAGGGCTAATTCAGGTCTGGCCTTAAACAGAAAACTGCCAAACCAGATGATAATTTTGGGTTGGGTTTATTTCTTTCTGTTGCTTCTCCTGATCAGTAGGGAGCAGGCTGGTAAATATTACCAGGACATTTTAAATGATGATGCCCCAGACAAAAAGAGTATTTTCTTTATTTTACCTTTTCATATCTACTTCCTACGGAATTTATCAAAGGACTTTTTCCCAAGAACAGCCCTTAAATTCACACTCATAATCTATTACACTGAAAAGTACACATTAATCTGTGAGAATCTAATGCAAATATGTAGCTGAAAAATCTCTTTCCTCCCATCTCCCCCCTGTCATCACCACTATCACAAAGAAAAAAACCAAACCCCAGAAAACCCATCAAGACTTCAGTAAGGGACAAAGAAGACAAAATATGGATCCAAAGTTGTGGCATTTATTGTTGCTAGAATTATTAAACTCCTCTCCAGGTACTAGCTGAATTTTCAGGTCTTTGATTCAGGTCTGAATTTTCAAATAAGGATAATCTCAAGTGCGCTGTACATTTTTTTAAATGGTTGAATCATATCTCCATGGGCTTAGGAAGAAAATTTCATTTACAAACTCAGAAAAAAAACCAACTTGGGGATTTTTTCCCAAATAATCCAAATAATCCTAACATGCAGTACTGCAAAAGCTTAAGATTGTCAATAAAAGCTGCATAGTACTTGATGTTTTCCTTATAAACAGAACTACTGAAGGCATGTGATTCCATAAAAATCTCAATTAAAAATCTCAATTCCTTTCCAATCACAGTAATAATTCATTTCTAGCTATAACAAACTGCCTAGAACAGAATTCTAGAAGGCATGTAAAAGCACCCAAACAATGAGAATGGCAAGACTAGAGATGGCTGTGATAAAAAGTAGTTATTAAAATGAGTGGAAGTTTCACAAACATAATCCTTCCTGTATTTAGACAGTGATCATGAGTGGCAGTAAAAAAGCCAAAAGCCACATGAACTGCAGTGGTTAAAAAGGAGAAAATCTATTTGAAAAACTTTTCTCTACAGCATTAAGCCTAAAAGCCAATGCCATATATTTACCCATCCATATTTTTGGACACTCTCATTTTAAAATGTGAAGACCTCTGTGCTTTTTTATTCCATGCAATATCCTTCACATTGCTTCCCCTGAAAGTAGAATAAAAAAATAATAAAAGATTGAATTCTCTGGGTTTTTTTTTTCATTCCCTATTGAATACAGATCAAAGCATATCTCTGCCACATATTAATTTACTAACAGTGTTTCTATTTATATCTTTCTTTGTAGCATAGGTATATGATGTGTATTACCTCAGGAATAATAATTACTTAATTTTGCTTAATTTCAATTACTTTCATTCTCTTTTTTATTTAGAATGCAATTTGTTTACATGCAAACAACCGGCAAACTTTCCAGCATTATGAATAAATAACTGAATTTTGAGACGTAAATTCAGTCTCTTGGGGTACAGATGGAACAGTGATAAGGCTCTGAAATACCCTACTCATTCACACTCACTCAAAAAGCATCTCATAACTCACTGGAGGGCTGCGAGTTCCCTGTCCTAAGATTTAAATTTCAGAAGAATGCCAGCGTGCTTCTGTGCCTACAGGCTTAAGGATTCACTGAGGGATATTTTTTTCAGTTTCATCATTTTGAAGGCCTCATAAACAAGAAGAAACAGAAAGCACTAGAAAGCTTTACAACAGTATACACAGATACTAAATATGTATGGACATGGAATACACACTGTTCTGGGGGTAGCTCTGCATGAACATAGCAGGGAAAGCAGTGCAGGCACTGTTGATGTTATCAGGTTTCCTGACACTTCTGCACAGGTACCCATAAGAGAAATCCAGTCTGTCTCCAGGCAACACAGAGAGCCTTAATCCACAGGAAGCCCAGTCATGGAGGCACGCTGGGCAAGAAGCCTGATGGGTTGGGGAAAGTGGCTGACAGTAGAAAAGGAGAGCTACAATTTTCTGAGGAAAGAAATTGGGAGTTCAATTAAAAGAGTGTGACTGAAAAAGCCTGGGACCAGTGGCTGGTGTCAGCAGGAAAGTGGAGGTGATGCTGGATGAGAAGAGAAAGTCACAAGTACAGGAAACAGACTTGAAGAGTAATTATTTATCAGAACAAACTTCCTGTGAGTTCAAACTCTTTCCAATATCCTGCATGCTGTCATTTCTTGCATATGCACCTGCAGTTCTGCTCTTTCCCCTCAATTCTTTAAAAAAACCCTGAAAACCCAAAAAAATGACCAAAAAAAATCCCTCCACAGCATGTTTGACTTTATAAACCCTAGTAGTGTTGGGTGGGGTTTGGTTTTATATTGTGTTTCTAGAATAATAAATGTGAAAACACTGTCTAGATACACTACAAAATCACGTGCAAATATTCTTGAAAAATTGATCTAGACTTCAATATTCCTAAAACCAACATCTACCCTGGAAGTTCCAACAAAAATACATTCACAACCTACAGCATTTTCCCATACAAAAGAAGTCAACAAAAAACCTCAATCAAACCCACACACAATGGAGGCAACAAATAGAAAAAATCAGTCACAAATCAATATCGTTCTGTGAACAGAAATGTCATTTCTTCATGTCCCACTAATCTGGATGACACACAGAATCAGAATCAAAGAACTGCACTGAGTTAAACCAAGTCTTTCACCAGGCTCTGTATCTTGTCTCCAAGAAAAGACATAAATAGATACCTAGATATGCAAGGTACCCTCTCTGCCTCCAGCTATTTCCAGTTCAGGAATTTCAGGGGCCAGATGTAGTTCCTGTACGTTCAGTAATTCTCAATTAACAGCTTTCTCTTTGAACTGATGAAAATAAATGGCAGTTCTGTAGAAGAAATTTTTTCTGTTTCTGATCTAGTCTCAACAACTCACAGAAAAAAAATTACGGCATTCATTCATATATGGGAGAACTTAATATTTGGAGGTTTTTAGTCTTTCCTTTAGACTGCAAAGCTGATTCAATAAGTCTCCCCTATCAGAAAAGTCAGATGAAAAAGTTTCAGTAAAGGTTTTAAAAGGTTGTAAAACTTCAGAAACATTCCTCCTCAACTGTATGCAGCAAACACAGAATTCTTGACAGCGCTGTGGTTTCAGATGACCCATATAACTTATTTGTGACATTGTTACTGCAGAGTAATGGAGATTCATAAACTTGGGCTAATAAAAGTTTTATGGTGCAGGATATCAGCATGTAATATTTCTCAGCATAATGAAAGAGAAATAGATCTAGTTTAACACCATGCACTCAAGCCCAGAGTTGACCTAGAATTGAGAATGTCTTGCCAACAGCTCCCTTCATTCTAGGACAGACAGTTTCCAGATCAAACTAAAACTGCCACTTCATCAGCTATGAGAGAGATTGATTGTCCTGGGTATTCACTTACAAATAATGCATAATAATTCAACAGAATGCCATGGAATGACATGACACAAACTTATGACATTATTTCCATGCCCATGGAAGTCAGTGACAGTCTTGAAAATCATTGAACATTAAAGATGTAAGAGATGGAGATTTCAGCATTGCTTCAGAAAGCATAATTGACACAAATGTCTTCAAATTCCTCAGTAAAACTATAATGTAAAATATGTATAAAACACTAAAATACTGAACTTAAACATCTGTGCAGCATTTGAAGACACATTTACGAGCTCTGCCACAAATCAATGTGTTTTCTTCAGGACCTGACGTAGTGTTGCAAGAGCCATCTCTTATGGCTGTTGGAATTCTTACCTGCATTTAAGGAAGGCAGGTTGTCTTTCCCACCTGTACCTTCAGTGGCTGTACACTCTCGAACCAATGCACACTGCAAAAGAAACACAACCACAAATGTGACCCATTCAGAGGTCTGAAATAAATCCATGGTGGTTTATAAAAGGTAGGCTGAAAAGCATCACTGATAATAATATAAACTCCCTAGGTCTTAATTATAATTTTTATTTTTTATCTTTATATCTCTATTCCAAGATACTGAAATACAATCAGAATTATAGCCAAGAAAATGACAAAATATGATCAGCTGTTCCATAATAAACCAAAAATGTTTCCTACCAGTATAACAGCAGAAATGTTGAGAGATATTAATAGTTTAGCTTAATAAGTAAGTTTTAATTATAAGAATAAAGCACTTCAGTTTAAAACAATTTTTGACAAGTTTTGTGCTTTCAAAGAGGTTTCTTTAGGCAAAGCAATTTTTACATGCACAGTGCAAGAAAACACTTCATTAATTTTTAAAGAAGAGAAAAGTAAGAAGCACAACAAAAAATCTTTAAAATGTGTTCACATTTTGTGATTGAAGTAATTTGTTATAAAAGTGGACCAGAATATTGCTTTGATAAGATTAGTGCATAAAAGTAAAAAATGTTGCTGGAGAAATCAATCAGTGTACACCTATGTTAAATGTAGTAGGATGCATATTTTTAATGCTCCTCCTACCCCCAGCCAGAAAACAAATGGGAGTTTCTAAATGGGATTGGGAGCTCTGTTCCCATGGTTCCCCCAGTTCCTAGAAGCTCAGTGGAGAACTTCAGGCAGAGAGAAACAGATGATGTACTCTCTACCAGGTGATACGTGAAAATTAATTTAACCATCACTTTTCATTCCTACACATAGTTTATCTAAAAGTGAGCAAACTCAGTTCAAAACTTATTTATTTTATATTAATTCAATAACTCGACATTCTCACAATTGCATCCTCACTATCAACATATAAACCAAGACTGCTGCAACTGATTTGTACAAACCAAGGACTATTTTAAAGATCACAGAAAATACATCAGTCATGAGTCTGGTATCTCTTTACAAGTATTAGAAAGCCCTAGAAATAGACTATTAAAGGCTTCCATCTCCCCCAGGCCAGACATAGCTCATTAATTCCATCTCAAATAATTGCTAGGAGTCTCATTCCATGTTTTGAAGTTGAAGAAAAGCAAAATAAAAGAGGAGGCTGAAAAAAACAGCTCATGTTGCCTATATTGTGCAAGTTTTACAGTTCAAAATCAGAGATTTCACAGCAATTGTTGGCTTTTTGGAACTTGTCCCACTTATCTACTGTTTTAAAAAGCTATTGAAATCCTTTGAGATAAGTGGTGAAAAATAGTGTAAAATCTACCCTCAGAATTTGGCCCAAAAGCAGACTGGTTTGGCTAAGCAGAAAAGATATTGAAAAGAATGTCCTTTTCTCAAAAAACAGTCTTATATATTACTTACTTATATATTACTTACTTACTCCAAACAAAAAAAAAA
The DNA here is from genome assembly GCA_013397295.1 of Polioptila caerulea. Classification (NCBI taxonomy): domain Eukaryota; kingdom Metazoa; phylum Chordata; class Aves; order Passeriformes; family Certhiidae; genus Polioptila; species Polioptila caerulea. Next base: position 163,825 of record VYXF01006518.1, on the reverse strand, counting down.
TGCTGCATTCCCTGTAGCAATTTTTCCCTTGATTTTTTCAGGAAGACCAGAATACATCATAGTGTTAAGCAGCAAACTATCATATTAGGGCTGCAAAAATTGTGTGCATTGTGTTACTCTGAAATGCAGAGGAACCTGCCCCTCTGCAAGGGAATTCACATCTTCTTTGGTTTGCCTGCCTGCCATTCTTCCCAGCTTTTCAGTATTGTGGGCACAGATTGCACATAAAAATCAACATGAACAGGACATCATGGGCAGAAAGCAGAGCAGCTGTCCAAGGAAAAAAGAAGCTGTAGTTATGGCACCTCTCTGGACAGTTTTCTTTATCAGAAGTGATCAAATACATTCAGTTGAGATAAAAATAAGCTGGTTTTTATTTAAAGAAGGAAAGGGACTAGCAAATTCAGGTTAGACTATTACTCTGTACATTTTTGGGAGGGTTTTTTGGGGGTTGTTTTTTTTTTTTTTAGTTGAGGAAGATAAGGGTATATTGGTAATTAGTATTTTAGACATCTGGTACCACTGATCATTCTAATTAACTTTGTGCAATAAACTGAGTTTCTACCTTTTGATCCTGGGCATCTGCTGTGATGTGATCTGTTTCCCCCTCTTCTAGCTCTCCCATCTTCACAAGATTGACTTCAATGGTACCAACTGTCTTTCCACCATCAGATGTTCTGGGGAAAAAAAAACAAAACAACAACCCATGACACTGGGTCACTTACAGCAACAAGTTCTTTCAATTAAAATATTGTCAGTAAATGTTTAGTCCCCTCTCCATTCTGTAAAGCTGCAGTCACCTGTATTGATTTTGTTATTTACCATCACAAATCAAATGTTAACAATGAGGCAACTTCTTCAGGACAATGAAAGTTTTCATCACAAAACTGAGGACAGGTAAGTGCTATAAATGGTGCATGAAGCCATGAATACTGCCAAGTTTACATTCTAGACTTTATCCTGCCTGTGGACCATTGCATAAAGGGCTGTAATACTGCACCAATATTCCACTTAGGATCTGCAATCCCACTGCAGAGTACACGGCTTTGTTTCCTAAAATCTGCAAAGAAAGGACAGACTCAGTGTATTAATAAAGCCCCTGCAAAACCAAAACAACAAAACTAATCTGAATAACACTTTTCCATTTGTAATCCCTCCACAGAGTAATTATTCAGAACCCATCCCATTTCTTGAACTATAAGGGAAAGGTAGTACAGTTCCAGGTGAATTTCTTTATTACCATCTCCACAAATAGTTTACTTCTAATTAATCAAAACCGAATAACAGTTCAGATGTAAATCACCAAGGAAAGAATATCATCGACTACCTTTAGGAAGAGACAAGGGTTTAAACTCCAGAAAGATATCAAATGCTTTTTCAGCTTTCACTGGCAGCACAGCACCAAGGTAAATGGCACAGTCTATCTCCCCTGGCTTATTCTGAACAGATGGATTTTTTGAAAGGAAGGAAAGAAGAGTAACAGACCATTTCATAATAATGAGGAAAGGGACCAAGTAAAAATAGGCAAAAGGAAATGATGAGAGTAAGTTCAGCAGAATTACAAAAACACAGTGAGGAAGGAGAATCAAAACAAATGTGTTTGGGGCAAGACTGTGTATTATCTGAGCAGTGAAAATGAAGAGTGATGAATAAGGAAAAAAGAATACATAGAAAAGTTCAAAGTCACAAAATAATAAAACCACAGAATTGTTGGGTATGCTGAGTCAGAAGGGACCCATTAGCATCACCAAATCCAACTACTACAATAAAATCTCAAAAAATAGTTACCTCCAAGCTCCCAAATTAAAGATTTATTTTGGTTGCAAACCATCAGCCTTTAATACGCACTCAGTAGAATACACTCATCTTGCAACTATACAAATTTGGTCTTCTATAAAACCTTGCAAAATAAACATAATTTTTCATATTTTACATGTGTAAAATTTCATTTGCTCTAAGCCAAATTAATTACTGACAATAAAGAAACAATTAAAAATTACCCAGTTCCAGATAATTTTGCAATTGAAGAAGGCTGTATTAATTAACAAAGTATCCAGAAGTAAAAAGGTTTCACTGTCCAAATGGTGCTTATGAGCAGAAATACATAATAATTTTGAAATAATTGAGAACAATTTAGGGGCCTTCTGAATGAAGAACTTTCTCCTGACTTGCTACAGCCTTGTGGTTTGAGTTCACTTCTTTTCTCCTTCTTGTGTCAAATGGGCACCCAAACTAGGCTCTGTCAACAAATGGACTACATTCCCAAGCAGAAAGGGAATACACCAGATGTCAGGAAATCACACATATCTTTAAAAATCAAAGTGAGGCGTTATAAGACCGAACATTTTTCAACAGCTTAAGGTGTTCTGATTAAAGTACCAAGTGAATAACCTGATCTAAGCCAACAAGGCCTGTTGATCCTGTAAAATAAAATGAAAATGCTAGCTACACTTTCCCAGTCCTTGTCTCTTGTTCTTTAGAATGCTAACTATGCCCCTTGCTGCTGTTAGTAAAAGCTTGGCCTCAGTATGACAGTGAGGACTGCATTGCTTGCCTGCATGAAGAGCAATATGTATTGTGTATGAGCTTAAAAACAATGATTGATCTAATTTCACTTTTACATCTTTTTTTTTATTATTTACTTCTCAAAATCACTCCTGTTCTGGTCTAATACATATGTAATATTACAATCTGGAACATGCATTACCTGGAACATGCAACAAAATAAAACTAAACAGTGGGACTTGCTGCATTGCTGTTGAACTTCTTTCTCCAGTTCTTATCTTCCCATACAGAAATATGAAGATATAATTTAACAAAAAAAGCCAACAGAAACAAAACCAAATCCCCAAACCAAAGTTTCTGGGGAATGCTACAGGCATACAAATCAACAAAGAGCTCTATAAATGCCCAGGGCAAAACTGCTGTGAGCAGTGTCAGACTGTGATTTGAGAACACCAGCCGTGCGTGACAGTCTTCAAGTAGACATGTCACGCATTTCAAACTTTCTAGCAATATCATGAGATTAACACTTCACTTCAAAGAAAATTAAAAAAGAGAAACAGAAGTGATGCAGTGGGAAAAATGAAAGAAAAGCTAAGTGATCATACTTTATTAGGATAAAAACCTGTATAATTTTACTTTGCGCTAACAGTATTGAGCGCACACACACATTTTATGTACAAACTTTGTGTCCTTTGCCTGCTGAGATGTGAAGAGAATCTCACACATACACACTGTTCAACAGAGCATCAGAGAAATAATTAATTGGTTTTAGGATGCTTCAGAAGGCATTAGGATGAAATCAGCTTCTTTTCCATAGTTTAATAAAGCTGAGAAGGACACTGTGCAGCCACATGGTGCAGTGAAGATGGTTCCTGCATCAAATTGAGCCCAGTCATGAGAGAGGAGACACGACATCCCCACAGAACAAAGGACTGCACCTTGACAGCCTGCATAGGGTGAGTTGGGATGGGGGATGCTGCAAAAAGAATAAAATCAGTGTCAACGTAAGAAGCTCCTACATGGCACAAAATCCAGCTGGCTTATGGAGCTGGAAAACTGCTGATATTTTTTAGCACCCTGGGACAAGGAGCAGCATTCGTCTGACACCTGTTGACAGAGCACCTGCATTTGAAATAGATTTCTCTACCATGCCAAGTCCTTAAGGATCTCCAGTATTAGTTCCCTCAAATGTGAGAGAAGGAGATACCCAGTAACACCATGAGCAGCCGGGATTTGTGCCCACCTTATTACTTCTAGCCATAAAATGTTGACCAAGGCATCCAGAGAGGAAGAAGGTAACAAGCTAGTGATGGAAAAGTGAGCTAGATGGACTGAGAACAGCAGTCATTTCCTTCAGTGTTGATCTCATCAAGTCTCACGTTGAATATGCAAATTTAGGCCTACTAATTGCCTTACACCTTTCTTCCAAAAAAAAAAAAAAAAAAAAAGAAAAAAGAAATTATTCAATAACACAAAGAAAAAAAGGAAGCAGACTTCATGTTTGCACGGCAAAGTGACTGCCTGAAAAGCAAACTGCATGATTGAGTCTAGCAGGCAGCCCCTTTCTCCAGTGCACAATACACAATAAATGTAATTAGCACAGGCTAAGCTACAGATTCTCATAAAATTAATTTCTCCACTGGTATAATATATTTTGAAATATCCAAGCATGAAAGTATTGTACTTACACAAAAATTTATCTGTGAATTCATAGTGAAGCCTATTACAATAATCAGTGCTGGTTTTAAACAAGTCCACTGTAAATAACATTGTGCTGCATTTTAAGGTAAATAAACAATGTTTTGCAATGTTCCTTCTGTTTTCATTATTTCAATGTACAGTTGATTAAATTTCATGTCAGAACAAGTTTCACCTCAACTGTATTGGAGATTAGCCTGACTTACAAAGTCAGGCTGTTGTTCACCTTCCTTCCTGGGGTGGATGACACAACATGAAGCAGCCAAGAAACAATTTCAGGAGGGAGACCAAGTACAATTAGTTGTAGACAGATATCTATTGAATTTTAAAAGGGAAAATCAGCTAAATACATAGTATTTTATAGTTATCACTTGGTAGGGAAGTTATGCTAAGTACTTAAATGACTGCAGAAATTACTGTGCTGCTTTCCAATTCTCTCTAGTTAGTTAAACTTTGTGAATATTCCTACTACCAAAGTGCATTTACATGTTTTCTGGCCCACTGAACTACAAGGTGTCAGGAGGGAGGAAAATTAAGAGGAGTTTCTTTCCAAAAATAGCTAGGTTTATCTCCTTTCTTTACAGAAAGTTCAGTTCTGTCCAGGATTAATGAGAGGACAACAACTAAAATTAGCTAGACAAATACATACTGTCCAAGAGCTAAAGCACTGACACATGCTCAAAGAAGTCTGTGTAGTACATGACTGACAGACATGCAGAGGCACAACCTCCCAGGTAATCTGTATAATTCATGCACTCCATCCTGGTTCCTGTTTGATTAGCTCCACTGCTATAGAGATCCTGCTCACAGAGGCCAAAGGATCTGAGTGGTACTGACACCAACCCAGTTTCACACTGAAGTATCCTACTTACACTTCTGTCAGTCTCTTAAGAGAAGCATGTCAGACAGATGCACCTTATTTTTGCAGAGAACACAAGAGAGCACTATTATCTTTTTCCTTTGCTGCTTCTTATATGTAACTAAGTGGAAATCATACTGAAATTACCCGAGCTAGAGAGTGCCTTCCTGGAAAGAGGCAAACAACCACCACAGGGATAGAGGCTAATGGAATCAGTCTGATTGCTAGCTCTTTGCAAAAAGCCATAGAGCTCTACAAAGAAAAAAAGAAACAAACCCCCCAAATATGATGCTGTTCTTAACAGAAAGACATAGTAAAAGATCCCTAAATTGAACTTAAAAATTAAATCAACGAAAAAACCAAAATCAGCTTTTATTACTAAATTAGTAGCCAGAATACCTAGCTCTCATTTAGAAGGAAAAAAATATGCATGATTTTTTTTTTAATTGGACACAATATATCATTTAGTCAATCATAAGAAATATTCTCCTATTGAAAAACACTTTTGTTTCATTCAACAGCACATTTCATGCCATTCATCATCACAATTGTATGAGAAAATTGGAAGCAAGTGACACTGTATTATCACTGCAAAGTGAAACATGCAAGTCTATAGAAAATATCTGTCTTTTTATAAATTCCTTACTGGAAAGTGGAATCCCAAATCTCTAGTAACTAAATTCCTCTGCCAACCTCTGTTGTTGTGTACACTAAAGTAATTCTCCAAATCGACCTTTTCATATTTTGATGTTACATGTGCACAGATCTACCAGAAACACTCAGTCACCAGTTTAGGGTACCTTTATGGAGTAGAAAGGACAATCAAAGTAAATCCTTCTTTTGCAGAGGTTTTGTAACTTGCATCCCTAATCACTATTAGGGTACAATGGTAGGAAAACGGAAAAGTCAAGCACAGTGTGTCAGCAGTAAGAACTTGTAGACACATGCCAGCTCTCCACAAAATAACAGAAAAATACAAGAATCTTCCTTTGAAAACACTTTTATATTTTTACATTGTACCTCAGAAGGACAATGGAAAGACGTAATAACTAAAGAAAAAGGAAAACAGAAAGAAAACTCAGTTAAAAATTAACCATATTCTATAATTACACCAATCTTTACAGGACACATCACAGAGCTATTTCCGAGTCCTTAAATCACTACTTTAAATCTAACAAAGGAGTATCTCAACCACAGGCACTCCCTGATAAACTTCCATCCAAAGAATATCAACAAGAATTAAATAGAATTTCATGCTCTGACAAGTCCAGGGATATATCCTCTGTCCTCCTGGGAGGTACTTATACCCCAGGGCGATTAGAGGAAAGCAAGCTTAAATTAGTAGACTGCTCTGCTTAAATTGCCATCGAAGAAATGTGGATAATTTCTACTGACTTTCTGCTGCTGAATAGTCATAATCAGAAAAAAAATCCCGCTTTTTAAAGGTTAGGATTTTTTTTCTTAAAAAAATATCCAGCTGTCTAAACCCTACCATTTAATTTATCTGCAAACAAATTTGATTGGTATATTTGTCTTCTAGCGTTAGCTGAACAAAGAGAACAACTCAGACTAAAAATATTAATTAAAAGCAAATTTTTCATATATTTCTTATGAGTTTCCCATCTCAACTTCTTGATTACAAATTGGATGGCTGAGAAACAAAATACTCTGAAACTGTCCTGAAGCTTTCCATTCTGTCAGTTACTGTGCCATCTGTTGGAGGCAATCTTTCAGATCAAATTTTCAATTTGTCAGTTAGGGAAGTAAAGTTTATCCCAAAGAGCTAAAAACAACTTGAATTCCTGTAATAATAGATTCTTACAATCACTAAGCTGGAATTCATTTACCTATCCATCAATTCCTATAGCGAACAGTCAGTTCACATTTTATCTAATCAGATTTTTTTTTTTTTTGTTAGACAGAGTTATCTTCTTGTTGGGTATAGCATTTTCTGTTTGGGAGAAATAAAATCAAAGTATTTTGTTTTGCCCTGAAAACTATACACTCATATACAACTGATCTTGTTGACATAGGAAGGCAGGGGGCAAAAAACTTCAAGAAGTTTCCATTTCTAAAACAAACTCGGAATGAGTCATGCTTTGCTCCTTAAATCAAATTAAGGCTGTCTTCCTATGCTCAGGGTGACAAATGTAACACAACTTTCACACAGTACCAATGTACAACATCCCAGGCACAACCAGTGTCTCAGTTCTCCTAGTCACAGCTTCTTTCCTCCCAAAATATTGCCTCTGTGACACATGGAGTTTGAGCAGTTGCTCTGCAAAGTTTAACTGTACCTTCCTTGTAATCCCAAATAAGCCTCCACTGCACTTGAAAAAATCAGCTCAAAAAAATCCCTGCAATATATAAAGTCCAATGAATTTATTCTGAAAATCACCACCTAAAGGTTGTCCCTAACTTTCAAAAGGTTTTGATTAGTATCTTTATTTATCTTAAACAATGCAAGACAGTATTGGGGTGATAAACCATTTTTTTCCTTCAGTGCACAGCTTAAATATGTATCTGTTCAGTCCAGCTCTAGGTTTTGAAGGTTGTCTCTGACCCTTCTGCAGTTCTGTACCCTGTCAATGATTAGGGTTACACGTCACACCCCCCCACAATTTCAGTATGGCTGCATATAACAGTGAGTTTAGGAGACCACAAGCATTTTCACATGGGAGACACCTTCAATAATAAGGCCCATCTTCTTTAAACATGTCTAGTAAACAAACTGAACTGTACACTGTTAATTCTTTAAACCCCATACGCCAAACAAAACTGAGAAACTTCTGCTCCTTCCTGTCACGGCAGGCGCGGGTGGCAGAGTGCCACGACCTTCCTGGAGAAGCGCCTTTGGAAAGACACTCCCAGGCACACAGGCACGTGTGGCCTCTGCCGGGGTGATTTCAGCTCTCCTGGGCATTGAGCCTTGGGCGATGCTGAAGGAGGGACAGGAGTCTGTGCGAGGTTCCGCAGAGAGAATCTTTCTTCTTCTATCCACAGGCAGGTCCAGGGATGGAAAGCTCCAGGGAAGGGCTGAGGGAGGAGGGATTACATGGGAAAAGCAGGGGGTGGGGCAGAGGGGAAGGACCAGTGGGGCACAGCAGATTTACATATGGCCAAAGAGCGCCATGAGAGGGATCCAAACAGTCACCCTAACAAAAAGGATGTTGCCTAAGGGCTCTCCCTCCAGGGGCGGGTTGTGGGCTCTTCCTTAGTTGGCCTATTGGCCTCCACACCTTTCTAAAGGAAACTTTGAATTAATATTCCCTATGCCAAGTTTCCTGCCAATCTTGCCTAGGTTACCATACTATAAAATTATCTTTTCTAATCTGACATCTGGAAGATCCAGGTTATAGGGTTGATATTTAATTTTGGTGTCTGATTTTGAATTTGTGCATGGCAGAATTAGAAACACTTCAAGTTGACACCTAATATACTTGATGGAATACGGAGCTTAAAACACGGTAAACCACAATCAGAGGAACAGGCTGGAAAAGACCTTTAAGAGCATCGAGTCCAACCATTAATCCAGCACT
>VYXF01006518.1:100482-154857 GCA_013397295.1 Polioptila caerulea | reverse complement strand
ATTAAACTACATTCCTCAGGGCCACATCTACATGTCTTATAAAGACCACCAGGATGGTGACACCACTACTTCCCTGGGCAGCCTGTTCCAGTGCTTAATTACTCCTCATGTGAAGAATTTTTTTCCTGATAGCCAATCTAGACCTGACCTGGTGCAACTCGGGGCAATTTTCTCTCATCTTCTTGCTAACTGGAAGAAGAGATTGATCCTCAGCCCACAACACCTCCTTTCAGGTAATTGTAGAGGATGATAGCGTCCCCACTGAGCCTCCCTTTCTCCAGGATAAACACTCCCAGCTCCCTCAGCTGTTCCTCACCTGACTCGTGCTCCAGACGCTTCCCCATCTTTGTTGCCTTTCTTTGGAGGAGAAATGCCAAAGATTATTAACTCACAATGATTTAAAACAGAGGGAAACACTTACCTGAGGGTAAGGGTCAACTGTTGCTCCTTTGACTTTACCAGATCTCCGACTCTAAAAGTTGCATAGCCCAGGAAGCTTCGCTACAAATCAAAGCAGAAAGAAAAGATAACATATTCATTAATTTTTGTTACTTCTTTTGGTCTCACACTTGAAAAATCTTTCTTTGATACCTAGAAAAATATTGTATTTCAATATAACAGCTTTCACCCTATCCACTAGAAANACACTTGAAAAATCTTTCTTTGATACCTAGAAAAATATTGTATTTCAATATAACAGCTTGCACCCTATCCACTAGAAAATTTTTTGTGCATCTGTAGCACAGTTATCAGTGAGTTGTTAAAAACTTTGGGTTTATGGGCAGGAACTTTTCTCTTTTCCATTAAGAACTGTCTGGCAGCCTGATACAATAACAGGTTGTAAGATGTACACNATGGGAAGGAACTTTTCTCTTTTCCATTAAGAGCTGTCTAACAACCTGATAGGTTGTAAGATGTACATCTGCAGGAAAATTTCCATTCAGTACAAGTATTTGCATTTTGCATCAATTTCTTCCTATTTTTCTGATTTCTGGATTACAAGGAGTGCCAAGTTCACAGTGTTTTACCAAAGTTGTTCTTGTTACACTTTTTCCTTGAGCCATGGCGCTACCATCCATGTATTCCAAATATGAATGTATTTTCTAGGAAGGTATTTTTAAACTGAGTTCAGCACAAGCTTATTAATAGAAATGTTATATTTCTCTCATTATTGGAAATGTATTAAGTACTTTTTTCCTCTATTTCCATTGTAAGGTGAACCTATTCACTGCTTTAAAAGTGCAGAGAAATGTGGTAATATAACTAGAATGCCTAAAGTTAAATTAAGCTACACCACCCTATCTTTTTAAACTACACCACCATATCTTTATCTTCTATAAAAATCACCCTTCCCACATTAAACAAAAAGTTACCAAGAGTAAAAAGGATTAAATCTTCTTTTGCACTTTGATTATTTTTAACCTCTTATCATATCCTGCTCCACATTGCTGAAATCTCATTTTGTCAACTTGGCCAGCAGTACTATTCTTGCCTTGGGAACAATGAGAAAGAAACTAACAGCCTACAGCCATCTTCTATCCATTTATCTTTCAAATATACAATACAATATCACTTGCTCTGAGTAAGTTATAATGAGATCGTGACATTATGTTAAATTTTTAGCAATAAAACAATAAGAAGGACACAAAGTTTGTTTTTTTATTACATAAGACTAAGTTTACTGTTGGAATAGCAAATTTAAATTCCAGGTTAAATTATATACATTATTGGATATACAAATTAAAGAAGAATCAAGTTGCTCTGAGTCAACAGAGGCTGCCTACAGAGAGCAACTTTCCCTTCAGGGAAAAACAGAAAAGAATTTGTTGCTGCTGAGAAGAGTAACTTCCTCTGGTAAAAAAAATCCCTTCAGCCTGCTTGCTTTCAGGAAAGCCAGCAGGATGCTGAGTGTTTGAATGCAAACAATAAAGCTTTACACAGAGGTAAGTTTTCTTCCATATACAACGTACAGTTCAAATAACAATTCTGAAATTAGGTAAGCACCAACACTGGTCTGCAGTTTGGTAAACTGAATCATGAGGTAGGGCTTGTTCCCATCAATGACACAGGCTTAGATTTCCTAAGCAGCATGTAAACAGCAAAGGAAAAAAGACACAAGTTGAGAGGTGTTGTGGTGTGTTTTCATTTGAGATGGTAAATTTTCCTTTTGTAATGGTTTGTTCTTATTATATCCCTCTATATTGTTGGTTTTGTCCGAATTGTACCCTCCCTTTATTGTAGAATGTTCCTCCTACCCCTGGTGTCAATCCTCCAGAATACCAGCCCCACTGGTTACCCTTTATGGTATTTCCTCACCTTTTGTTCCAGTTCCTTCCCTGTCCATCACTGTTACCCTGCCCCTTTTTCCTGAACCTTCCCTGTCACTCCAGCCCCAGACCAATCCTTCAAGTGCCCCATCCCTTGGGGTGCCGGGGTGTTCCCCAAACCCCGAAGCCACATTGGGATGTGTGACCTGTCCTCTCCTCCCACCTACCCTGGCTGGCCCCAAGGTTTTATTGGCATTCCCCCTATTCCTCCCCTGCCCATTCCCTACTGGCTGTTTGTTTGTATCCACCCACAATTTGTTATTGTATAAAAACCCCTGCACAGCCGTGCCCTCTGTCTTTTGTCCCTGGTCTCTCTGAGGATGAACAGCTTTGGAAACCCTGCGGAAGAGCCTTCCCTGATCTTTGCCTGGCTGCTGACACACAGGTGCTGTAGGAGCAGCCTTGCTGCTGTAGCACTGCCCAGCCCATCCTGGGCACGGAGCGGCCACACTCGGTGCACTCTGGGTGAGAGCCAGTGGGCTGCATTTATTTTCTCTGGCACTGTATCAGAGAGTCTAAGGAAGTCTGGAAAAATAGTGGATCTGGGAAGTAATGAACGGGAAGAAAGGAAAAAAAAGGCCTGTAGGATATATATATAGAGAAAAATAACACAGCCACACAAGCAAAGATCACGGTTAGTTTTCAGTGCCAATATGAAAGGTACTTTACACAAAGGACATCCAGGTGCAACACAGAGTGATGCACAGCCTTGCTGGAGTGAACACACAGATGGTTCTGTCTTTAGATCAGTCAACATGACAGTGTTTCTGCACTAGAACTCTGTGGTCACTTATTTAGCCCAGATTATTTATCTTTTTCATAGTGTAAGAACATATTCCACTGCACTGTGTCTCTGTGGCAGCTTTTATTCCAGCATTTCATGACATTTGAGTGCTTGTATTTGAAACCCGATCATTTAGAAAAGGGAAGAGGGGTATTTGGGATAAAACTGATGTAAGGCTTGGTCACTTGGGGGTTCTTTCTGCAGCAAAATAGAACTATAAATATATTTAAAATTCCTAAGTGAGAATCCTCATGTGACAAGGGTCAAGAGACAACTACTTCTCTCTCAAAGTCAAAGAGCTTTAGTCATTGTACCAACTGAACACGTCTGAGTGTCAGATCTACTTCTCCAGTGTCACGAAATTAAAGGTTAATGATTTTATCAGCTTAAAACAGTCTACTTAGTTCTGTTTCATATTTTTATGTTTATTTAGAAAAAAAATTCTTTGCTCGGCAACACAGAACTATGTGCAAAATCAAATAAAATTTTAAATGATCCCATGACCCAAATGAAGAGAGTTATGCTAATGTTCAAGGGATCCAATATCAAACTGGGGAATACTTTTTCCATACTGATTTTAGATACCAATAGTCTGCCCTGGGGCCTGAATTGGCAGTCTACAAACCAATCTAATTGCCCACATGAATTGGAAAGGCTTGAAAAGTAGAATTTAAACAGAATTGCTGCTGTAATGCTAATTGCAGAGTAATGTTCTTTAGGAATTTTGCTAGTTTTGTAGTTACAACAATAAATCTTAAGATATGTGCCTTGAGTAGTGTCCTAGGGTGACTTTATGGTGCTTGTATCCCCAGTAGTCTGCTCTGTTTGTGTTGGATATTGTGTTCTGTACCTTGGAGACTGGTTTTGAGAGCGGAGTGGGCAGAAAGAGAAGCAGTGAGTTTGTTCTCAGAAACTGCACTCACTCCTACACGTTCTACTCCTGGACTGTTGTCTGCAGCACGGACAGACAGCGGGACAGAGCTCTCCTTTGCTTTTAAGTTGGTTTTGGCTAGATGAGGGAGAGAAGTTCTCCAGACTGTGGCTTTTTTTCCTTTTCCTTGGCACTGTTTGAACCTGCTCTGGACTAAAACCCAAAAGGGCACCAGGAGCTCCCACCTGTGGCCCCCCGGGCCTGCCCTGGGCCCGGCCTTTCCCAGCCCCAGAGGGACTGAGGGGAACTGAGCCGAGCTGCAGCCACGGGAGGGACTTTCTGAAATCACCATCTAATCAAACGAGATAATTACTGTTTAATATTATTGTTTAATATTATTCATTCTTTTGTTTTATGCTTGTAGATACTTCGCTTGTTATGTAGTCTTTTCCACTTTTCTCCGGGGAAATCTTTTCCCAAACCAGCTGGGGGAGGGGCTGTTTGGATTTACTTTCTAGAGGGAACCCATTGGGAGGTTTCTTCCCTAATTTGCCCTAAACCAGGACAAGTAGTTTGATGAATAATCTCAGCTAGCCAAAGAGAAAAGTCTTTATAATAGCTATATGAAAAGTAAAACCACATTGATTATCTCACTAAGATTGAACTTGCTGCCAAGCTACAGATTTTTCAAACACTAGCTAAAGTCCTGAAAACTATGCCAAGGGAGCCCTGGAAAGGCAGAAAAGTCAGTACCTTAGGCTAAAAATTTAAAGCCCCAGTTATTTTACATGTTTGCAAACAGATTTGACACCTGCACCAGGTGGTCTTTGTTCTTTTATGCAGCTCTGGCAGGACCAACCTTTCCCACCTCCACCAAGTGTCCATATCATCTGGGAAGTTTTAGCCCTCTCAGACCCAGAAATTACTTCCCAAAACCTTTGTCAAATTCTCTGTAGATCTACACATAAAAATGAGTCTTCTGTATGTTGCCAGTTTAATTTCTGAAAACACAAACCAAAGGCAACTCCTGCTGCAGAATGTTTGATACCCTGTACATGAAGACTGGAAGGTGACAGCCCAGGCTTCCTGAGGCAGTGCCATTCCAGACTCTCCACCTCATCCAGATTGCTTGTATGACATTAGCAAGGAATTTACACAGTTGTGCTTGACTCAGGACAGCTTCAGTTGAAAAAGATTTCCAAAAAGAGGGATTACATCAACTCATGAGAGTACCACTCCTGCCTTGATTATTTTATTGATTTAACCAAAAACTTTTGTTATTAAAAAAAACTTGTAAGCTTCTGTTGAGCGGTGAGTGTTTGTGTCTGCTGATGAGATTGAAAAAAAATTAAAAACCAGTCAATGAAAATAATTGCTTACCCCAACATCTGCTCTTGATTCCTTGTGATCAGGTAGGACACTGGTGCGGACCTGAGAGAAGGGAGGGAAATAAAGGCAAGAAATCATTAAATTTTTTGTTGTTGCTTTCCTGTTAGAATGAAAAAAGTGCTCATACTTTTGGCATTTTGGAGATAAATTTAAATGCTGCTATATATGTATATATAATTTATAACAACTAGTAAGTTAAGCACAATATTTGCTGGTTCCTGTGAAGACAGTCTCTTGCCACTTTTATTATTCTGAACTTTCCTGAGTCTCTAAAGGGAGAAAAGCTGTGTTCAGTTGTTCCTTTCCTAAAAGGAGATTTTTTGGCTGTAACATGTGTGACAGAATTCTTCATCTAGAGGTGTTATCTGGAAACAAAATTTTCAGACTCAAGTGAAAGAGCATAGTACATTGAAAAGTATTTTCTCCAAGTACTTGCCTTTGCCAGCTGATCTGCAGCAGAAATCCTGATCCCCAGTCTCAGTGTATGACCCTGCCTCCTTCAGCCACATGCTGAGCATCTCTGAGCTGAGAGATATTTGTAGGCATTCAGAGAAGAAAAGCCTCTATATCCTCCCCTAAACAGGACCTCCAGTTGTCCCTGTGTTTTCTGCAAGGTGGAGCTGCCACTGTACTCAACTGCTTTCATCTCTCAAGAGCAAGTAAGGAATGATCTGACTTCCTCATCTGTATTTCCCAAAATATAGTACAGGCTGGTGTGTGTGTGTGTCTTCAGTGTCTTCATAATTTTATTGTTGTGTGGTGGTTGAGAACAGACAACTGAATAAACAGCAAAATTTAGAAAGAAGAAAAAAATGTTTTCTTCTTTTATAAGAAAACCTCTGTGACATGCCTGATGGCCTGCCTGGGCCAAAACCAGCCCTTTGGAATAAATTGCTGCTAAGCTAAAAGCAACACACAAGGGAGAATACACTGAGCATGTGTATCTGTTTGATTACCTAGCCTAAATAACAGATATTCATTCCCCAAGAACAATCTTTTGGCTTGATTTCCAAGAAAAACTCAAACTCATTTTGTAAATCTCTCTGCAAAAGACTCACTTTTTTCCCCATGCCCTCAAATGTGACCCTCAATTCTTCTATTCTAGCTGCAACTTAGTACACAAAAGGAAACATGCCTTTAAAGTCAAGATAATTTGTCTGTTTGTTATTCTAAATACATTTTGTTATAAAGCACCAATACAAAGTCCACCACAAAGACTTGACAAAGCAGAACCATAGCTTTTCTCAGTCAGCTCTTATCCCTTGATTCCCTACAATGAGAACATTGGTTTGTTCCACAAAAGCCTGAAGATAGGAAAAAATGCTATAATTAATTTAATTAGAGACAGCATACTTAGAAATCTGTGGGAGTCCTCATTTGGATGCAATTTTACATTTAGATTTCTTGCACTAATACATTAGCAACTCCAAAACATTTGGAGATCTACAGAAATCTAGCAGAAAATGTTCAATAACAATATTTGAATGCAAAATTTATCTTTAAATGCTTCAAGTCACGAAACTATTGACATTTTCTTGTTGGTGACACCCATCTTTCCCTTTTGAAGCTGAGGAAAAAACTTAGAGCAGATCTGTTTCTTAATAGAAAGATGGATTATCGACACCAGACCAAAACTGCTGTGTCATTTTAAGATGCTAAAAAGCCATTCTATGTGCCAGCCTCAAAGAAGTGAAATTTGGCCCAACAAGAAGTGAGGTATTTATATTTTCTAATTATTATTATGGCTATTTATTAAAGAAAAATAAAGTATTAATGTAAGAATTAGCCTTCCTCTTCATCATTTACTTATTTTTAACCCAGCAGCAGTTCAGCAAATATTTTAATAAGTGCATATTGATATGTTGTGCTTAACAACAAGAGAAAGTTCAAGTGTCTGTTACATTTACTGAAACAAAGGGAATTCAATATTCATTTAGAATCGTAGAATATTAATTCCTTCTTTTGCTGGATAAAATATCAACTCAGGAGAACATATTTTTGCTTTGCTGACCCAACACAGACATGGAAAGGGATGTCAACACCTGACTAACCTAGAGCCTTCCATAAAATAAAAGCATATTCCTGAATTTCAAATTGATTTAAAATACAGAAACAATTTCTGTTGCATTTTGCAATAATTTTTGGTTCAGCTATGTTTGTTTGTTTTCATTTGTTTTTAACCCCTTTATAACCAACAGTTGGATAGCCAAATGCCTTTGGTGGGGCTGACATTAGACTGTACCTCTCTTCACCCCAAAATATATTTCATTTGAAATTAAATCAAATATCTTGATCCAAGTGTGTGCAAATATATGTAATTTTAGAAACAGTTTTATTATTTGATATTTATTAAAAGAGAAGCTACATCTGTGGATGTAAATACACACATGGGTGGTACAATCTGATCCCTTTCAGGTTATCTGTTGGTTGAGATCCCAAAACAAACCCTCTGAATGCTGCAATTATTGGGGTATCTTTACAGGATGTCCACACAGGCCTCATTATAAACACAAAGCCAGCTCATAAACACTTATAAAGCATGAGAAACAAGTCAGTTCTGGTCCCAATCCACAAAATGGAAGAGAAGAAATGGAGATAAATACAGATGATTTGAAAGGTCAAATATCCTCCCAGTGCCTTTCCTGATTAAACAAACTGCTGCACTTTTTAAAACCTTGTCATAAATCATCTTTTCCCTACTGGCCCCATCTAGAACAACTACAAAATATAAATGCAAACAGAAAGTTAAATTTTAATCCCAAACATCCACTAGTCTGTTAGAATTTCTGTTTTCTCATTATTTGCTCTAGGTTTTCCTGCAAAAGACGCAAACCTCTGAGTGAGGAGTTCATTTACAGCTGAGGTAAGACCATACTTCTCTGGAACAGCACACACTACAGCTTTACCTCTCCAGACAAGAGGAGAACACAAAGGCATGCAAGAAGGACAGCTTGTGACCTAGGCTAAATGCAAAATGTTTGTGACAGGTATCCATCCCTCTGATTTTGTTGGTTGAATAATACAGTTACCTTTTGACACCACAGCTTGTTGTACCCAGAACACCAGTGGGCAACAGTGGGCACTCATGAGATTCTTACTTTTCTTTAAATCTCATACAGAACAATATGCAAAGAGTAATGCATTTGTCACAGACACATAAGTTAAATTTCTCTAGGCATAAATGCTAAATTCAGCTTTAATGAACTGTCCTTTAGTAGAAGGCAGTTTTGTGTGATTAAAAGGAACATTTCTTTCAGTCATTTGCAGCACTCTGAGCCACATTCACACACACTGTCAAAGTACAAAAGATTTATTCACTATCATTAATGAATCTTTTTTGCCTCCCTTATTTAAAGTCTTTGCATTTCAGTTGATGATCAAAGGCCATGGTCAGAATGAACTCAAGTTTCGCAAACAAGTAATGCTAGATCCTTTCCTTGGTAACTATGGATTTATTCCATCAAATCAACAGAAGCTTCCAGTGACTTCCCAGTACTCACTGCTGCTGGCTGCTCAAATGCTCTCTTCTGTCATCACTGCTATACACTCCTGGCATCTCATGATAACTAAGTACACACATCAGGCAAGGCTAGGCAAGGCAAGATAAAAGAGACTACTGAAAGCAGTCACTGAAAAATTGACTTACACTCCTTCAATAAAGCACCTTCCAGGAAAGCATTCCCAACTTCAGCACAACTGAAGTCGTGTGGGAACACAACGTGCACACACATTAACCTGGAGGTGCTCTGGTGACCATCTGCACCTTTCTGCCCCCACAGGGAAAAGAGCACTGAGCTCTGCTAACACAGCCATACAGCTCCCCAGACAGCTGCTATGGGCAGTCAGCCCCACCCTCACCACCACTGCCTGCCTGCCAGCTGGCATCACCACCCATCAGAGCCCAGGAGTTACTATTTCTTGGAATTTTTCAGTCAAGGAAATTGCAGCTTCATGTATTTGTGCTGGGTGAGCTGAAAATGCCAAAATTGTTACAGGATTCTGCAACATCAATCAGCTTTTATAGGATAGAACCCATTCCTGTACATGCGGCAAATTATTTTTTAAAAGAAGATATTTTACATTCACCAGCTATTTATTTTCATCATATAGATTAACAATTTGCTAAACAGTTCAATCAACATATTGTAGTCAGCAAAGTAAAGCACTTCCATCAATACTTTGTTGGATAAGTGTTTACTGAATGGAGAACAACACCAATACAGTAATTTTCCAACCTTTAGAGTGTAATTATTTCCAACAGTCCACATAAAACAGAAGAGAAAATATTTTCCCAATGGGCATGCACATGGTATTGCAGGGTTTACAGTTCCAATGCAAAAACTGATAGGCAGAGAAACTAATGAATGTTAAAACTAATTAAAGATGAAAACAAAGAAAGGGAATATAAGCTATATCAAGTCACTGAAATGTTTTATAAAAACTATACAATTTTTACTGTATATTAATTAAATTTAAACTTATAAAATATTTATATATATACTCTACTACAGATAGTGGGGAAAATTTGTATGCCCCTATTACTGGGGGTATAGCAACTGATGGTTTAATCTGTTTACTTATCTGAAAAGGTCAAACAGAAGGGCAGGACTATCTGCATCCTTTCCATAGGCAGTGTTTGAATGTGACTCTTTTGCAGAGCGTGGAGTCAAGACCATTCATTTGTGCAGCACTGACACTGTGTGCTACCTCCAGGCACACTTCTCAAGATATAATGCGAGGATAAGAGAAAACACATACTTCTCAGTCTCTAAGAATCTTCATAAACTGCTTTGCTTTCAGACATCTCGACAGCTCAGTACCTTTCTCTGTGTAGGCTGCATCTTTGTGTGCTTTCTAGAGAACACATGGCACAAGGGAAGCATCACAAGATGCCCCAAGCAATGACTGAGGTTAACAGAATTTAACAGCTTATGAAGGTACATAACTTGGGGTATGAATAATAAGCAGAAAAACACAAGTCTTGAGCGTTTGATTACAAATACAATTTTGTTTGTCTATTTTTACAGCTTGGGCATTTGATCAGAATTGCCTTAAAATACCTCACAGTTCAAAAAGAACAGACTACTTAGGAACTCTCTGTACTGAGCACACCACAAAAAACATACCAGCTCTGCAGCATCCACATGGAAGCTGGAATTTCAAGTCAACAGAAAGATCTATACATTATGAGTGCTTTGGGGCATGCAGCAGAGTCAGATCTGATCCAGCAAGGCTTATTAACTCAGCATAATTGCCAGCCATAGTAGAGCTGCAGCTCTTTTCACTGTGCCACAATGCAAAGTGACACCAGTCCTACCCATACAAGTAAGTGCCCAGTGTAGCTCAGATTCCAAGCAGAGGTTGCATAGTGGGGACAGAGCCCAGCTTGGCATGGATCAGAGCTTCAGCTGCTAGCACTTGGTCTGCAGATTACCAAACACAACTAAGATATGCATAGAGGAAAAAAAAGGCAGCTCCTGTTAGTGGCTTTTCCCTCATGAAGCATTAAAATCACACACACAGCTTGTTCCTCAGTACACTGAAAAAAAACCCTGAAAACCTGAAAATCACAGAGCTGAAAAACACCCCTTTGGAACACACTTGTAACCATCTCCCCATATTTAGGTTTATTCTATTCCACAGTTATTTACTTTCCTATAGTAAATAAATAACCCTTGAAGGCAAAGTCCTAAGATTGATTTATCTCTTGTAGTTATTAGAAATAAGAAAAAGCTGTCAAATCAGGCCATGTAAATCTAAATAATCTTTAATATGTTTTTAGTGTATGCAATGAAAAGCTGGAAGGAAGGAAGAGTTTATTTACCTTCTTAACATAGCACACAGCATGAGCACTGGATTCAATTTTTTTAACCATTTTGAAACAACTTTTTTTTCTACAGAGAAAGATCTGTCAGATGTGACAGATTAAAAGTGACAAAGAGAAATGGCCTCTATGAATTAGAGTTAATTAACATTTGAGTCTTAGCATCATGAAAAATAGATGTTCTGTTACTCATAATTAATTTGCTCTTTATTGAGACTTGGGGTACAGATACTCTGCCAGTAGCAGTTGCTGCAGAACATTGCTTTTTGGGGAGGGCAAAGAGCTGTGCACTGCTGCACCCAGTTAAACCTTCTTGTGCTGCATGATGAGCTCATCCTCACCCCCCTGCTGAACAGCACCCAGTAAAAGCCAACATTTGCACTGAGCCTCCAGCGCACACTTTGCACCCATGAAGGAACACCTACAGGCTCAGGGATTGCAGGGGCTCAAACACAGCTGCAAAGTGTGTAACCATGACAGGGAAGGGACACACTCACCCAGCCCAGTCCCCCACAGCCATCAGTGCTGACTGAAACCCAGAGCAGTGCGCTGCTGTTCATCAATCTGTTGGGTTTTTTTAGGCGGCTGAATTTTTGCAATCAATGACCACCGGTAGCAAGCTAATGAGCTACAGGCTTTTTCCTCCTTCTTTCAAGCTTTTTTGAACAAAGCCCAATGATGTGAAGTAGCCTCCTAAAATCTTAATAGGTACTGAATAATCCAGACATATTAATTTTAATAAAATACAATATGAAAACACTTTTAAGTCTGTAGCTGTTGCAATCAGCCAGTAGGTCTTGACCCCTCCCCAACATAATTTCCAGAAACTACTCCTTTAAAGTCTATACTGGGAATAATCAGCAAAATTTGGAGAGTAAAACTCCCCTTCAAAGTGCTTGTGATGCCTCCTCTTCCCTGCTTTCTTCCACTGTGAAATAAAATTCACAGAAGGCAAATTCTGCCTTCTGTCAGCAAGCTACAGATGGAGCATTCCTAAGCTCTTTTGGCTCTTCATTTACATGGGCCAGCCAATGGGGACTTGTTACTTACTCAAATCAAAATATATCAGGCTGGTTATTGCAATGCCACTATCCAAAAATCCCTGAGACAGACTCCACAATCCAAAAAAGGCAGCAGTTAATGGCAGCCAAAGAAATCCAGATGTTTTGACAATTTATATCCCAAAGAATACTCACTCCAGAATGATGAAGAAACTAGGACATGAGATTATATATGTAGGGGGGTTTTATCACGTTTTTTCACTCTACTCCCCACACACCCAGCTGTGCACACTGCTTCAGCAAAACATGACTATCTGGCAATCTCTCACTATGTCTGTCTGAGCATCTTGCTCCCCTGAAGCAGCAGACTCTAACCCAAGTGTTCAAGTAGGAATTTCAGGGGAAAATTCCTTCCTAGAATGCAAGATTTCAGCACTGCTCACAGGGCCTGAGGCAGCTGGGTAGAAAGAGAAAAAAAAGAATAAATCTCATTCCCATATGAATATCAGAGAACCTGTCCAAAAAATCATGCTAGAACAGCCAAGGAAAGAATTTGTGCTCTAACCACTTATTTCAGGGGAAACTTGAGAGGATACAAGCCAAGAGTGGTCAAAAGCACATACAGTTGTCAACTCAGTCTTGCTTTAGTGTATGGTGGACAACATGAATTAAGCCAAGTATTACTGGGCTGATCAGATGAGCTCAATGGCATCATAAAATTTCCAGAACATGATCTTCTGCCTCAAAATTCCAGCAAAATTTGATTCTAAATATCAGACAAAATAAATTGAAATCCCTGTTGTTTTTTTTTTTTTGCTTTACTGAATACACAGTCTTTTTTGAGTATGCTAAAGTCTGTTTCATAATTTGCATCTATTACCATATAACTTGCATTAAGAAATCTTACTCTAAATGAAACATGATGCCATTTCCACTGACAAACCAGTTGCAAGAAACACGATTTATATTAGCATCTTGTAGAGGTATTTCCAACACTCCTCAACAGATTGCAACATCTACTTAAGTGACAAAAGGTTATTTGCATATTAAACACAGAAAAAAAGGTCTTGCTGCCTTAAACAAGTCCAGACCTTTCAATACTCTACACAAGATATCCCCGTGTTCTGACTCATGGGAAAGGCTGAAATGAAGAACTCAGAATTTAACTCGTTGGAGCAGTCACATCCTCAGTACATGAGCCTCCAAAGTTCCCTTGAGAAGTCAGTATTACCCCTGTGCCAACACCTGACTGCATTGCCAGCTGGGGGCCTTAAGTTCAATATTTTGAAAGTGTTATTTTTATGTGAGGTACCAAACTAACCAAGTATCAGCTCTCATAGAAGCAAACAATTGTTTTAAGATCACCTCCAAAAAACATTGAAGATTTTATCCCCCACACCATGTTCTATGGTAATCTTTTAACATAAATTTGTAGATTCTAAAGTGAACATTTTAGAGCAATTAATCTCAGCCAGTCAGTCTCAACCTTCTTCATTTCCCACTGGCTGTCTCCCACAGGGAATTCCAGCAGTGGATTTTCTCTCCAGCTACTGCTACAGGCAGCTGCAGCAGTGTCATCCCCTGGAAGAACTTTTGTGAAGACTTGAAAGTTGACTCACATTGATTCCCTACAGTCTGTGCCAGGTCTACAAGCAGAGCCACCCATCAGTGACCTGGACATTCTGAGACATCAAGAGAAGTAGGGAAATATGCATATGAAACAATATGACTGGAGAATACATTTTCTGACTAAACCCACTCCTCTCAAAATCCATCATAAGAGTATAAAAAGCAACCAAGAGCCTGGTATTTTCAATTAAAAAAAAATAAATTAGCAACACAGGGTTGTAAAAAAACCTTCAGATCATTTGTTTTAGTATTTTACTGTCACAGCCACCACGTAATAAACCCCTCCCACACGCATTTTTTAACTACACCTTGAAATTATTTGAATTTCCTCTCTCTCCCTTCTGGTTGGAAGGTCATTCAAAAAAATGATTGCAATAATGGTTCACAGTCGTGTTCTAATTTACAACCTGTCATTATTCATGGCGAGTTTATACTCATTTGCTCTTCCGCCAACACGATCTTTTAGCTAAGTAATTGTTTTCTGCTCCTCGTACTGGTCTCTTGATGTATTAATAAGAAAGGAATCATATGCCCTCTCATACTTCATTTTGTTAGGATAATAAGCCAAGCATTTCCAATACACTGTCATACAATAAGCTCTCCATTCCCCAGATCACATCATCTGCTCCAGTCCCATTCATCTTTCTTAAACACAAATGATCCAATTACTGACAGCTTTCCAGAAAAGGCCTAACCTGTGTGTATGGAACAAAGTTCCCTGGATTCATCTGGGAATCAGTTCTGTTTCCCTCTCTCTGCTGCATTAGATCCCCAGCTCAGTTTCACTTTGATCGACCAATTTACCTGTGTTTTCCTTCACCCATTATGTTTCTGCCACATTCTTTTTGTTCACCCAAAAAACTCCATGTTATTAGAAAAAACACAGGGTCATGTACTGAGAGATTACAGTAGTTCATTTTATTTGTATTCCTGATTGCCTTGAAGCAGTTCCATGGGTAAAGAGTTGTATCAGCAGGCAGGCCTTTTGTTGTAGAACTAAGGGAAATTTCTGCAATACCAAACTTTTCTCTAACATGTAGAAGCTGAAGGACTCACAAAAGCAAAAGAAAATAATATTCAACAATAAGGATTTTTCTTCTGTTCTTCTGACAGTTTGTGATAATGTTAAAAATAGTTGAGGCTGAGGTCTGGTGATAGTATTACCTTGTGGATAAGAATTCACTTCTTTTTTGGGGAACTGGTGTTAAAATTGCTCATCAGATTTACTGTGGTAGAAGTCATAAATATATTTTAGACAGATGAGAGGGAGTACATAAATGTTTGGGGCTTTCTACAAGCTCTATTTTCTTTGCCTTCGTAGACAGTATCTATCTATTCCTAAAAGTCTGTTTTAGCAAGATTATAGCTGCACTTTCACAGATAATGGCTCTTTCAACCTGTGGAACCACAGTACTCTCATGAGAATTACTGCTGTACCCAGGGCTCCCACGTGCTTCACGTGCATTTCTAACAATCCACACTTAAGGGGGAGCAAGGAATTTTCTCAGAAGAACCTCCAGAAGATCCTGGGAAAATAAATGCTCCCAACTATCCAAATATAAACACTTCCAGCTATCCAAATATAAACATTTCCAAAGCTATCTACAAAGCAAAAAATATAAAAATCTATTTTTTCATTCGAGAAGGCATTTTTTCCTTGGATTAAAACAGTTAAACCTGCATAGCAAGAATTAAATTCTTAAGTACACAAATGCTAAAACAAATAACTTCCTGATAAGCCATCTTTAAACAGTCTTTGGTAGTGCTCTGACCTTTGCACAACCTCCCTGTCTTCTGAAATGAGAAAGTGAAAGAGGTTTTATTTATTTATTTATCAAATAAATTAACTGTTGGCGTTAGAAGAAGTTTCAAGACAAACGCGTCATCTGTCCCACAATCAAAATTAGTTTCCTTTTTAAAGGAAGAAGGAGGAAACAGGTATCGCTGTGAGCCTACTTTACTATGCAGCAACCTAAACAGAACTTCATATGTACCTACAAGAGACATTAAAAAGCAGATTTCACACAGTCATTTCTCTCTCCTATAACAGAGACAGGTTTATGTGATGAACACTTCATTTTTCTATCAGTGGTACTGTATTCATCATCGCTTCCCCATTAAACACACGTGACTTTGCTCTCAAAACCATTTTACAGGAAGACTGGTTTTCCTCACCTGAGTTTGTGTCACTGTGCTAATTGCCACATAAAGATAAACCCCTTTCCCCCTCTACAATGTCAATTTTAACTGTTTTTAAAGCACAACTGCAATCTGCAAGACACAGTAACCCTTTTCTATAAGCATGATCAAGCTCTTGCAGAGATGTTACTTAAAACCAAATATGTTATGAGCACCCTACTTTCAGACAGATAAGTAGGCTCAGGAAAGTTGATAGTCACAGCTGCCTGAGCTAAGTAATTAAATTCTGATTCTTATGAAGCACAAGGTGTGAATAAAGACATTAGGTATGTTTTTAAGCAATCATTTTGCTTCTTTCAGAATTAATATTCTGAGGATGCAGAAAGATTCTAAGGCTCAGAGTAAGCCCCAAATACATTTAAATATTTTCACTACTTAGAAAAAATAAAATAGACTGTTTTCTGAACCTGAAAAGTGGCCTTTTTTGCGAGATTTTTTTCAGTGATGCTTCTTCTGCAAATGCAAAGATCCACTAGGATCTATTGTTAGCAAAGCTGTTTAGGTCTGAAATTTGGCAACCACACTTCTATTTCTAGAAATGACTTAAAGATCCTTTGTTCCTTTTATATTGAATCTTCTTATTTGAAAATTCAGCAAGATAATGTTTTCTGAGAGATAGGACCTGTTATTAGACAAGCTGATGTAAGATGGAAACAGACTTTTCTTGGCCCATGGTTCCTTCAGGAATTCAAGAAATCTTGTGCTCCTGAAAATGTCTGTGTTTTCTCCATCCTATCTGCTTCTCTAACAAAAGGCTACCAGCTCCTATGGACCCTTAGTTCACCCCCAAACTGCCATAAGCAGTGTAAGAACACAGACACTCTCTCTGTGGTGTTCCCTGATGTTCAAAGCCAAGCCATCTCCATTGTATCCCATCAGACATGGATGGGATACAATATAATAATAATATAATATACAAATAACAATAATAATATACAAATAACATTTCCTGAGAGTTATCCAAATGCCAGCCACAACACTACAGCTTATTGAACGAAGGAGAAAAGTTATAGCACAAACTCCAGTAACAGCATTCCCCCCTTCATATTTTTATTTTACTTTCTTTTTTTTTTTCCCACTTACGATGCTCAAGATAATTTTTCCCTCTCCCATCGTTGGCTGCTCCCAGCAGTGCTCTGCTGACATGACAGTGCTTGCTGAGTCACCATTTACTTCCTCAGCAAGTGACACAAAATACTGTGGGGTGCAGAGATTTCAAGTCAGCATCATTTCTCAGGATATGTGCAAATTGACACCAGGCATGGGCACAGGAGATTTTAAATAGGTCTGTGTTTCAATAAAGGCTGTCAGCAAACAGCCTTACCTAAAACCAGTCCACTCATTAGGAGTACACGTGGTTTAGAGAAGTGCATTACATTCTTTTTAATTTGAGTCCAGGACTAGATAAATTAGCTACCTTCTGGAAGGTAGCTGCATTTTAATCATGAACAATTCTCTCCAATATCAAAATTGACATTAGAAATTCACGAGAAAGTGAGCCTACAACAAGAGAAGGGGGATGAAAAAAGCACATGCATATTTCCAAAGCAAGGATTTTATCAGGGATGTAATCTAAATTAGATGACAGAGTTGATTTCTGTCTAAACAAAGTCAAAGGGACAGATACATCTTGCCATGGATGAATGTAAATTTACATAACTTTAAATGGGTCACTACAGACAATGCAATGTCTTGAGGAGGGACTTCTTAAAACCAGTGACAGATTTTGTCACTGCTTAGTGACAGACTACCTGATTAGTAAACTACATAGTCTATGCTTCCAAAAATGTGTTGGTAGCCTTATGTATCATAAGGCTGTATGTCATAAGTTATAGGTATCATAATTCATCCAAATACAGAGCAGCCTCACTCCTTCCACATTTAATAGAACCTCCTTCCCTGACAAAGGGAATAATTATTTGTAAAAGAAAAGCATTTTAATACATGATGAATGAGATGAGTGGTCGCTTTACATGTGAAAATCTGGAAATCTCTCCAGCCTGAGGACAGGTGGTGATATAGTACCCTGAATCACACGGCATCCCATGTGCTGACAGGATAATGGTAGTCCTAGAAAATTAATGTTTAGAGACTTCCCCTTCCACAACTCATATCTAAAAGGGAAAAAGATATATGCAACAAAGAAGAGCTTATATGTGAAATAATGTTGTATTCATAGAACATCGTCCAACTCACACCATAAATTCTCAATAAATTATTACAGATCCACATGGCATCCAATATGACTATTATAGTGGAATCATAGAATCATCAATGTTGGAAAAGCCCTCCAAAAGTAGTTCTCCAAACTCAACCATCTTGCAGATGAGTCCTAACAAAAATCAGAAGCAAGACAAAACTCCACTGGATGAAAATGCATTATTTTTTATCTAATTCTAGGAAACACTTCAAGATATGAATTAATGAATGTCAAGGGTCACATGCCCAGTTTTCTAATAAAATCCATTCAATTTCCAGTGTTAAAAAGCCATATCCAGCAGCTGAATTGTACAAGTTGATTCAGAACCAAACCCCAAAACCACAACCCTAAACCACCCACAAACACTCCCTACACACAGATTCATTTCTTATACCACAGATAAGCAGTCTGAGTCCTCATCTAAAACAGTAACAGCCACATTGAAAAATGGCAAACAAAACATGAGAATTTAATGAGGTCAATGAACACTGGAGATGGGAAGAGAGTGTAACTTCAAAGGGAAACAGACAGTGTGGGTTTTACACACATCATTTGAACACCCTATATAAAAGTTTATTACATCTTTCTGAAGACAGAAAAATCCCATCCTCACATGTATTCCCCAACCTGATGATTATTTGTACAGTACTGGTATAATCAGAATTTGTTTGAAATAATTGCTGAGACTTTTCCCCATCTTAGAAACTCCCATAAAGTTGGCCAAAATTAATTCCGTCACTTCTAGTTCATTTCACAAAAGATAGTATAAAAAGGGTCCAAATGCTTTTCAATATTTTGACTAGAAAATGGAAAAATATTTTGAAAATCTAATAGGTTAATAATTTAACTTTAAAATAACCAAAAAACCAGCAAAATCAAAGTAAGTATTCCCATAAATATTTGCTAGAATTTGCTACAATTTCTTCTATTTGCACATAAATGTTAGCACCATTAAAAACCATCTTTCTTTAGATGTAGAAGAAAGAACATGAGCAGTTAAAGTATACAAATTGTTTATTTATACATCCTCAATAGACAGAGCCTAAAAGAGATTAATTTTTTTCTGTTGCAGTCTGTGATTTCATGAAGTCTTTTTGCTCAGCTTTAAGCACTAAAGATCTTGAAATGATACCTAATTTAACACTATTGCAAGAACCT
This sequence comes from Polioptila caerulea, assembly GCA_013397295.1. Classification (NCBI taxonomy): domain Eukaryota; kingdom Metazoa; phylum Chordata; class Aves; order Passeriformes; family Certhiidae; genus Polioptila; species Polioptila caerulea. The sequence continues at coordinate 135,475 of VYXF01006518.1, read as the reverse complement.
TAACTCCAAAGTTGTCAACACAGACATCATCAGAGAGCTATTAATGAAATGCTCTTTATTGAAGTCCATATCTTTTGTTTTTGAAAAGATCAGAGTGGAATAAATCCAACATTAATGATCTTCAGTAATCACTCCCTTTACAAAAACTAAAAAAGGCTTGGACTTGAAAGTATAGCTTTTAAAATAATAGCTGAGCATTCTTTTGAAAGGAAGACCCAGCACTGCTCCAAATTTCATGTGAGGTTTCAGTTCAAGATAACGTTAGGATTAACTAAGTGTGCATGACAGGTCTGATTTAAAGACTGCAGCTTAAACTTCTCCTCCTTCTACACAGAGCTCATGGCACAGAAAGGTGGTGATTTATGGACCACTCTCTACACCAGAACTGCTGCACAAACCTCTGAGAATCCACAATTGCAAATATCTTGAGGGAGTTTCAGTGCATGTGAAGGTCCCCCAAATTCCCAAGAATTCTCAAAGTTGTTCTGAGTTAACAATACTTCCCTTTTCCCTTGTGTATGCAAGAAGAGACCAAGAGCCCTTAAATGAAACCCATGAAGAATGTTTTTCAAATACAAGACTGAATTGCAGACCTCTGCAAGAGGGTCAAGTGTGTGAAACAGCAAGCTCAAAATCTAGATATTTGTGGAGATTGTTTTCTGATCTACACCCACCTCATGAAAGCCATCCATGTCTGTGTAAAACTAAATACCTTTGCCCTCCAGAATGGAGGACCTAAGATGCTGGAGTCCATATTGTAAAGCACAGACATAAATTTTCTGCTCCCCATGTCCTTTCATTTCTGTGATGGTAATTTTTTGTTTCTCCCATCACAATTTACTCAACTGCTAATCCATTTTTATCTACCTAGCATCTTTGTCCTTATAGCACATAGCAATTCCTTCCCATGCTGTCACAAACATGTCATTCCTGAAGCAGTACTTCCCTTAATTCCTCTCCATCACTCACAAGAAGACTCAGAGAACAGTATTTTCAGCCTCTGTCAGAGAGAAGTCAGACTCCACAATACTCAGAAAGCATCCAGACCCTTCTTTTCTTCAAAAGTCATGTTTCAGCTGAGGTGTATGTGCTGCCTCAGATCTTTTTCTTGTGGAAGAGGGAATGATATTCCCTCCCTAACACTGAGCTGAATGCAGAGATCTGCAAGGCCCTGCTGTGGGAAGCTGGTATTTAACATCTCCACCTAGTATGGATCATACATCATAAGCATTTTTCCAGTATTTCTGGACTCCTATGAACTGAAAGTTTTCTTTGCTGGTATGCCAGACTTCAATTCTTTTCCATTCTTCACTACCAAGAATTTAATAATGAAGTTTGCTGCAGAAGTTTCCTTTTCATATAAATCAATATGAAGTTTTACCACTGGTGTATGAAACAGAAGTTAAATGTATTACCCTTTTTTATATTATAGGCATAAAAAGGAAACTTATGCAAAGAAATTCCTTCATAAAAAAAAATAAAATTACCATTTCCCTTTTGAAGTTTAATTTGTGAACACAGCTGGTAGAAGCCTTTGGAAAAGGCACACTGCTGCTGAAGTACTACGTGTCTCTTCCAAGATTTTCCAAATGACAGAACCGATTTTACTTCTAACTTTAGTTTCTACTTAAAAAATACCAGTTATTCATAACATATATTCACAGAAACTTGGTTCTTCCAAAAACAACATTAAGAAACAGCAGCTGGAAGTGTCAGCATCATGATAAGTATCATTAGATCCGTGGCCAAAAAATTCCAATTAATCCTTCTAGGTTGCTGTGTGGATTGAAGATTATTTTATAATCATGCACTTCACTTGACAAGTGCCTACACACAAGAGAGCTCCTGCCAGTACTATAGCTCCCATCCACAATAAAAAAAAAACAAAATCACCAAAAAACAAAACTCCAGAAAAGAAAATTTAGTAAGTGAAGTCTGGAAGATTATTTTTTTTTCCCTGCTAAAAAATGGTCTTTGAAATGACAGGGAATTATTCATATTTTAACCTTCTGTTCATCTACTGTGTTGGGGATGCTAAAGACCTCTCAAGGGCAGAGCTACTATTCTTGTTCCATTTCACCAAAGACACAAGCACAGTGTTGTCTCAGCAAACTACACTTTCCAAGAAAGAAAATCTGCAGGCTGGCTGCCATTTTGTCTTGCATATTTCTCTGTAAAGATAAGTACCAGTGCCTAATGAACATAATTTAAGAAAACCAAACTTCCTGAGCAGAGGTTCAGTTTGCTTCCAAACTGCCTTCATATAGAAAAGCAACAACAAAAGCCATTTCCAGTTACGCAGTTCAATTGTATTAACAGCAATATTTTTTCCTCTCCTGTCTTTTCTCCCCTAAATTTCCCACATCCTATGCTGATAACAAACAGTTCCAATACATTCTTTATAAATCCTGCTCTGTTGGCAACCCATGAATCATCTGGCAAAATAATTCCTCATGCCTGCAGGGCACAGATAAAGGCTGCCCTGTGGCACAGGGCCAGCACAGAACATTCACTTGCTTGAGACACTAGGAGTCAGCATGGTTACACTGAACCCAGAAAAGGGCTTTATTCTTTTCTGTGTATCTCTTTCTTTTTTAGTAATCAGAAATCAAACTAGGCTCTGTGATTGACTTAGAGCAGCCAGTTCATTGGTCACCAAGTTCACATCACAAAGGAAAGTCATCTCTGTTTTTCTCAACTCCCACACTCACAGTCTTTTTATATTAAGGCCTTTAAAAACTCCATCTGCAAAGTTTCAAATTCAAAATTATTGAAGTTTACATGTATATGTCTTTTGAATTTCTTTTAATGCTCACCAAAACATTGGCAAGCATATTCCTAGATATTATATATCAGCATTTATAATAGGATTCCACAGCAATTCTTTCTTGTACAAGTATTTTCTGTATTAAATATATGCCATTTTCCATGAAGAGACACAGACATACCAGACTGCACTTAGTGATTGTTCTGTAATCAAGTCCTGACTTTGCTGCTCTTTACTTACAGAGAATAAGATCTGTTCTCTCCATGTATGAAAGAAAATTATTCACAAATGACTCTGTCCTCCTGCAAATTTCAGTAATTCCTGTACCATAGACCAGGAGATCTTTACACCCACATTTCAAATTGAAATAAATAATTTAAAAAAAAAATCCACTTGTTTGCATATTAAAATAAGCAACACCACTACACTCAAAATAAGTGAAAACAAGCTGCAGTAAATAATAAAGAGGAAGCCCCCAGAGGCTGACTGGCAGCAAAGTAGGACAACACAAAATACTACAGTGAAGGTTACGTACAGCAACATTTAAATTAAAGGCAGCTCAGTTAGGTAACTAAATGAAATGCCAGCTCAAATCATGTTCCTGTTCATCACACACAGTAATATTCCATGGAATTCCCACTCCAGTCTATCTGCTCCAGCAAAAAAGGGTTAATAAACCAAGAAGCTATGGCAAAGCTTTGGATCCCAATTTATTTCAGGTAGACAGGTGAACTCTAGCTACAAAAGCACTAAAAAGAAAAAATCTGTTTCTACTGCCTTTATTGCTATGTACTTATATACCTTTGAGAAAGAAAAAGAAGAAAAAAAGAAATGCATTAAACTTTTGTTACTTGGTTTAGTTGAGGAGAAACTGTTATAAATTAATGGCACCCTTGTTCCAGTCTGGTCAGAACTCTGCACACAAAAGAGTTAGGGGCAAAATTAGTAACTTTGCCTTCTCCCACAGCCCAAGACCTCCAGAAATAAGACAAATTACTTATGAGGAATTGAGTTGCAGAAAACTAAAACCACTCCTCTCCATGAATGATACTTTCACAGGGAGCATGAACAGTGCTGCTTCAGAACTCCTCACCCGAGTCAGAAAGTGCCTTTGGCAGCAGAATGCATGCTGGTTTTGGGAAGAGATGAAAAAATTATGTCTGACCAAGTGCAAATAAGTTATTGCACCAGGATGAAAAATAAATTCTAATGCCACTGGTAACCCTCTGGCATCCCAAGGAAGAAACTTGGTTTTTCTACTTTGTTAGAATGCAGATGTCTAATATCAGAGTAGCTACCAGTAGTGTCTAAAAGCTGGGATAGCCTTTAACTGAGAGCAAAGAACTGAAGCTTTTGGGATGTCCCAAACACTATGCAACTGCACATGGGGACATCCAAACTAGACAGAGAGTAGTGTAGTAAAGACTCCAAGCAGTTCTAAGCTTCTCAGCATTCCTCTATTTAAATCTAGTGACAAGAAAAGTGGCAGAATTTTACTAGACAAGAGAGCTTCCTTGCATTCAAATATTGCTAGAAAATAAAAAAGGGTACAGGGAGGGAAGGAGCCTGGAATTTTCTACATTATCTTCTGTTAAAAGAGCAAGTTATAACATCCCAGGCATTTCTCTATAATAAAGACTTAGTATTTTATAAATAAAGTATTTCCATCACTTTATTGAGGCAGAAGCTCCTTTTCACCCAGCCACTATAGTGATGCTTGCTTAGTTACCTGGCTTGTTGCTCCTAGCAATGTATCCAAATATATTTAATTCATGCACTGGGGGTAATTTTGCAAAAGAAAAAATTCTCTGCAGAATAGTAATAAAATATTTGTGACTTGCCTGTGATAACATAGTAAGCCTGGGGCAAAAATTAAAAACACAGTTTTTTTGTTTCCCATTCCACATACCACAGGATTACTCTGCTTCCTTCCTCCCTTCACAGCTGAGGGTATCCCCCTAACGAACACATTTATCTATTCTAACCACTACACTATGTTAATACCTCTACAAAGTCCAAGACCTAATTGAAATCATCCCAAAAAGCCACGTGTACCAGTCACACAATCCAGCTGGGCAGAGCTCTGTTAAAAGCCAGGCTATTCAGGGACTTCTCATCCAGCACCCTACTCAAAGTGATTTATCTCCTCAGAGGATTTGGAAACACTGCCAGCAAAGCACAAGGGGCCTCTCAGAGCTATGAGCATCTTCTTGTTCTGATGAACAGTTTGGGTGCTAAGGACAGAAGATAGACCAACATGAAACCATTGAAAGAGTCCTGGTTGCTTAATCACCTTTTACAGTATCAGATCATCTGAATGCAGTAAAACCAGTTACAGCTACATATCTAGTTTTATTACTTGGCTAGTAGTTTAGGGGAGGGTTTTTAATGACAAATTTAAAATTATTTTTAAAACCAAACTGTTGATGTAGGACGTGATGAAGTGAACTATGATTTTCTACATCATTCATTTTTTGAAATCTTTCTGATTCTGGTTGGACAGTGGCAATATTTTCAAGGAAGATAAACATAATTTTTGTCACTCCCAGTTCAGAACTTTGGTATTTGAAAGCAGGTTCCCAGAGCAACCGGAGTCAATGAAAATTTTGTATTGCACACTTTATTTCTGTTCTCCAGTAAAAGAAGCAGGAAACACCATGTCAACACCTAATGAGTGAAAAATGTCTTATTCCCTTGCATTAAGNCTGTTCTCCAGTAAAAGAAGCAGGGAATACCATGTCAACACCTTATTCCCTTGCATTAACAAGTTTCTTTTTGAGGTTTCCTTTACAATAATGCTTTGGCATATTCATAGCTAAATTGAGCATTTTAACTCCTAATTTCACTTCCTCCTCCCCCTTCCCTTAAGTCAATACAAACATCACAATAATATCATCATCACTGAATCAGCAACTGCACTTTACTGCTAAGGTAACACACAGGATTCCTGCAATGGTTTCCATTTCAGGAACATCAGCAATTTCTGCCCTAACACTGTCTAAGGCTATTGGCAATCATCTTCAAAGGCAGCAAAAGAAAGGAATAAGCTTAAAAGGAGACAAGAAATTAATGTCGAAATTTCAGAATTTCAAGACCATAAGAAAAAGGACAAAATGACAGTATCACTTTAATTAACTGTGAAATAGTTAATCTGAATAGCCCTTTCACCAAGATACCTCATGGGGAAATGGATCCAACCAGATGCTCTATGGCAGCCACTTTGTAAGGAAAGAACAATTTGAACAAAAAAATTAATCTTAACAGGGAAGGAGTAGATAAGTGCAATGAAAAATGCACAGTTAGACAGATATTTTACAAACATGATTATAAATTCTTCATGCTCTTTGGAAACCAGATGCAGCTTAAAACAATTAAGGGCTTTTCCTGGCTGTGTAAATGGGGATTAAAAGCAAATTCAGGTGACTGAAGTAACACCACTGCAAAACCAGGGGCTTTGGGTCTACAAAAAATAGCCTAGGGAGAAAAAAAAAACAAGTACTCCTTTGAAATAATACCAAATGGTAAAATTTTTACTTTAACAGAGAGAAAAAAGTGGTATTTACATGGCTTAAAACGGCTTAATAAAACTGGTGGGGGTGGGGGGAACAATTCAATTCTATTGCAATATGTAGTAGATCTAGTTCACATTAGGTGCACAATGTCATATCATAATATAAATTACACAATGAACTGTTGGTCTGTGTTTTCAACCTCATCTCAAGAGTTTTGTTACTTCAATGCTGCTTCTTCCATGGAAAAGATTCTCTCACTAAGAAGACAAAGAGGAGGACATATTCTCTTGACTTGTGTTGAAAATTCAGGAGTCCATTTTCTAAGCAGCTGAGTTTACCTCTGAATAAAATTGACTCATTCTTGCCTTTAAATACAAGAGCAAAATCTATCTTTTGAGAACTCCAAAACTGTAAATGAGAAATACTTCACACCAAACTTCTACCTAAAGCTTGTAAAATATATTTTCTCCATGGAAAAATAATTACTTGCTAAAGACAAGAAAATTATGCAATTAAGACTCCATAAAAACGTATTTTTCTGCAGATATTGAAGTACTTTCTGAGCTTATTAAAAAGTTTCTTGTCACAAAAGTTAAAATGCTCATGCCAGCAGAAGTATCTCAAATGTACAAGAACCAAATGTAATCTTAATAGTTCTGTTACTTCAGAACAATAACTTTAGATTAAGGCTGTCTGAAGGAGACCTTCCATCACTTGACTTTCAACAATGAAGGCAATCCTGTGTCTCAAAGAAATCTGCATTATTTCTGATGTTATTCTAGCTCAATGTTAACACTAGAGCTGACTAAAGAATCCAAAACTGAGAAGGGGAAAAAGCTAGGACTGAGCCACAGTGACATGTGTTAACATGTTTTGGTTTTGTTCAACTCACCTGCTGCCCTCTGAACACATCAACAGGCTGCTATCCAAATAGCTTTCAAGAAACACTTTGCAAATAAACAACGGTAGGTACTAGCCCAATGTAAAACAAAAACCCAAAGTGAGTGGTATGAAAATATTTAGGGATATACATCAATTAATATAAAATAAAAACCCTGCATATTAGAATCTTAAGACTAAAAATAAACCTTCACATGTCAGAAATATCTCATAGATACCAAGCCACTCAAATATGCTAAAGAAATAAAAACAATAAACACCCACCACTCCAGAACTCCACCAGTTACAACTCGGACTTTTCTTAATGCATTTCTGGCTCTTCCTTTTCCTCAAGTCCTATCAGTTCAGAGTATTTCGTGCCCTTTATTGCTTAACATGTAGCATGTCAGGGATCTGGTGTCTTACTATAAACTGCAAGTTATTCCAGACATTGCCAGTAATTCAAGATTTAGTCCTGATTTTGCATTCACTGATTGGGTGACTACTTCTGATGGTTGTCACAATATATATACATACATACACTATATATCCTTACTAGAAAAATACATGTGTTCATTAAGAGGAGATCAAGCAGACTAATTTATTTTTCTTCAATAAGATAACTGCTTGTCTAGACAAAGGAAATGCAGTAGCTCTTATCTTCTGAACTTCAACAAAGCATTTGATATGGCCTTTTCAAAAATTATTACTGAGTTGGAAAGGAATTAGAGAGATTAACAGACTGGCTAATCAGGAAATGTAGAGCTGAAACAGTAAGGAGATTTCTTTGAGATTCAGTGGCAGGGATAATTTTATTTCAGGTTTTCACTGAACGCTACAGCAAAAGTTGTAGAAGCTTATAATGAAATTTAAAAGGCAGAACCTGTAACAAGTAAAACTGCACTTGAGCTACAGAAGGAATTACACATGGAAGATATGAGTAACAGAAATATAAATGTATTAAGTACAAGGCAATGCATCCAATAATAACAACCAGCACTCCCTCTATGTGCTGGAAGCACATTACTTCAGAAAACGCAGTAGCAGAAAGAATTAAGTGTATTAGGAATAAGCAGGAATCAACAACTTTGGAAAAAAAATACAATTTTGCTTTTAGATGCAACAGGAAAGCTATTTCCTGTTTATCAGCAATACTGTGAATGCTTGCCATTCACATTCAAGAAATAGAATTAAGGATGCTGGTAACAATGGAGAATGAAATTTAGGTATGAAAACTGAAATAATTGAAATTTATTTAGCATCAGAACACAACAGCTAAAAGGAGGTATGACTGTTTAAAAATGTGATGACATTAGCATCAAAGGAAAGGGAGATATTTAAAGCAGTGTTCCTCAGACTTTAAAACTAGGGCTGTTACAATTTAGAGAAGGGCAGTGGATCCTCCAATTTAATGTTCTCACTTATATTTCATAAAATCATCAAGTGGTTTGAGTTGAAAGGCACCTGAAAAATATCTTATTCCAACCCTCCCTGCCATGGGCAGGGATACTTTCCACAAGTCCAGTTATGTAAACCCCATCCAATGTGTTCAAGTGTCCAAGTGTTCAAGTGTCCCTTGAACACTTCCAGGGATGGTGCATCCACAGCTTCTCTAGGCAGCCTATTTCAGTGTCTCACAACCTTCACAAGGAAGGAAATTAGGAAATTATTATTCCTAATATCTAATCTAAACCTGCTCTCTTCCAGTGTGAAGCCATTCCCTCTTTTTCTATCATTCCAGGCCCTTGTAAAAAGTTCCTCTCCAGCTCTCTTGTAGGCACCCCTGGAAGGTGCTATAAAGTTACCCCAGAGCCACATCTTCTACCCAACCCCAATTCTCTCATTTTGTCTCCATAGGAGAGGTGTTCCAGTCCTCTCATCATCTCCATGACCTCCTCTGGACTTGCTCCAACAGGTCCACGTCTCTCCTGTGTCGTGCCCCCAGCTCTGGAGGCAGCACTACAGGTGGGCTCTCACCAGAGCAGAGTTAAGGGGCAGAATCCCCTCCCTCCCCTGCTGCCCACAGGGCTCTGGATGAGCTCAGGACACGTTTGGCTTTCTGGGCTGAGTGCTCATGGCTGGGTCATGTCCAGCCTCTCCTCCACCAACACCCCCAAGTCCTTCTGGGCAGGGCTGCTCTCAATCCATTCTCCACTCAACCCATATTTTTGCTTGAGATTGCCCTGATCCACATGTACAAAAAATCACATTCTTAGCCCACTTTATAAAATAGATAGAAGTCACTGTCTGAAGACTGACTAACACCAAAATAATTTAAACAATAGATCCCCTTGTGACTCAGTAGAATTCTTTCTCTTTCAGCAAAAGATGAATTTTCAACTTAACTGAATACTGTCCTCTAACAGACCATATCTTTGAATGTAATTGAAAAATTGCAAATTCCCTTTGGGCTGTATTCCTCTGGAATTCTTTTGGGCACTCCATGACTGCTACTATGCTTGCATTGCCCTGGGGACTATGACAGCTCTTCTGGACCAGAGCAGAGATACTCAGCTATGAAGCTGGCATAGTTTTTGATACAAGCTGTAAATGTATAGTTTTGATACTGGCCATGCACCTGGCCAGTGTATATCCAGTATTCAGTGGGACACGTTCAGAGAACCCCAAATTCCTCTTTTGTCCTGAGGTGCATTAATGAGTATGAGCATTGCCCTACTTAAAACACTTACAGTATCATACTAATTACATACATCCAAATGAACATAGACAGGATCAGTATTTTAGACTCCACACAACTTTCCTCATTCCTCCTCCTTAGCCTATTCTCCCAAATTACTTAAAATGAACAACAAAAAACCCCAAATAACCCTCAAACCAATAACAAAACCTCCCACAAAGCTAACCCGGACCAAGAACCTCTTTCAAACCAAACCATCATTCTTGAGCACCTGAAACAAACTCCTTTTAAAATTAATTTTAAAAATACTAATAATTACATATATTCACCTTGTTAGAATAAGAGGTGCCTGTATCAAAATCTTCATATACTTCAGCCTTAAATCATTATATATTTAGTCTAAAGCAAATTTCTTTGCCAAAAATCCCCCAAGAGGATAGGAATTTAGAAAGGACTTGCTGACAGAGCTGAAATTTCCTAAATATGGGGGTTTTTTTGCTGTATGAAACACTTAATTTGCTTTCTAGTGGTCTCCTCTAACAAAGATTTAGAAGCAAAGGATCACAGCCTTCATAGACTTTCTTGTGTCTCTAAGAACAGGAGTAATGAAGACATATTCATATCACAGTTTAAGAGTTTTACTGCTAGGTTTTTCCCTTAAAAAAAAAGGAGGGGGATTGAAGCAAAATTTATTAGGTTTTTTACCTCTTTTATTTATTAAAATCCCATTTTGCTACATATAAGAAAAAAACTATGTTATAGTCACCATCTGTGTGTTCAAGTACAAAGAAAGGTAAACAGAATCTTACAACAACTGAGACTAGGCTTACTCAGTTTCCCAACAGAAACATGACAGAAACTGCATTAGTAATATTTTGGAATTCAGTCCAAACTGTTTCAGTGGAAACTGTTCTGCTGAATTACCACCTCATTACAGTTATACCATCTTTTCTTCTGAAAAAGATGTATCTCGATGCCTTGTTGCTGATTGTCTGTAAACCTGCCAGACGTGGGGTTCTGGGTTCTACATTCCAAAGGCACTCCTGCTCCTACCTGATTTTCACTCCCCAGAACATTTATCTCATTGTACAGATACCTGCTGCAACTGCATTAAAACCTGGGTTGCTTCCCCTCCCTCTTTTTTTTTAGAGCATTTCAACCATAAAACTGAATTTTTTGAACTCAGTTGAACAGAATCATCACCAAGACAAGGACTGGACACAGACACATCTGTTCCCCAGTCTGCCCAAAGAATCTCTGAAAACATTTACCAGTGAGTAAGGCAAATATTTCCCCCTACTCCCCATCTGATTGTAGGAGAGAGCTCTCCATTTTCCCACTGAAGACAACTATTAGGAGTAGGTGTAAAGAGTGATCTGAAGGCCAGGAATGTGTTTCATCCAGACCCCTGATTATTTACCTCTTGGGGAGGTACTTGGTCTTCATCTTTAAAGTTTATGGAGCATATTGCTTTGTGTAGGTAGGATGACATCTGTATCCTCAGAGAGATGCTCTGGTGGACACTACTCTGGAGGAGTTAGGGTCACATTTTTCAAATGTGCATGGAGTCTGAAAAATTTGCTGACAGATTTCTTCAAGCAGCTTCAAAAGGGCCTGAGGAGGTACATGGAGATAAAATAAAAGTACCTCAAATAGCTAAAAATTGGAAATTGGATGTCTAACTTGATTCAAATCCATCGAGCAGCCCACTGACATCTTCAGGTGTATAAGTATATCCAGTCTGATTACCTTTCTAAAATCCACCTATAAGCCTTAACATACTCTTCAGCCACAGCAGAAGTTCTAACATGAAGGAAAAAATGGAAAACATTAAAAACTCATGATTCATTCTTAAAAAGCACCTGAGACACTACAGTACCATTCCAGACCTTTCAGGTTTTTTGCAGCCCAGTGTATAACAAGCTATGATTTCCCCAAAGGCTACAACAGCGTGTAAGTAGTAACATCTACAGTCTAAGTAGGTTACTTGCATTCTCTGTCTGTTAAGGGAATAACTTTGTCATGCAGGATAAACTGCCTGTCTTCTTTGCACTGCCCTGGTAGATCTATGCTAAAAGATAAAAAGGAACAAATAGTGACATGCAACAGAGTCTATCCCAAATTACAAAAATCTAGTTCTGAAGGTGAATGAAAATTATATAAGAATCAACTATCCTTGCAGTGGCCAACTGAATGAAAAATACTCAATGAAATTTATGCCAAAAAGTTCTCTTTTGTTAAAGGGTATGATGTGTTCTGCTTTAAAAGACAAACAAGGTAAGACCATGGAACAGAGGATGTCACAAATCATAAAGCCATTGAAATTATAATTTTTTAAGGCACTTTTCAGAAATCCATGTTTGTCAGCAGAGCAAATAAGGCTGATTAAAATCCTTTAGTGAAGTTTTTCACTCTTTTGTCAAGCCTTTCAAGCTGCTGCTCCTGCACCACCAGCCTCTGGCCATGCTCCTTGCCCCAGTGCAAACACCAGAGGGTGCTGGGGTGGCCTTGGCAAAACAGGTTTGATTCACAACTGAACCGACTGTCCACGTTTCTGGAACTGAAGGATGGGAACTCCAGCAGCAAGCACCATGAGCAACATCAAAAGCTCATAGCAAATTTAATAATTTCTATGAAGATCAGTAAGGCATACACTCTTGCTTTTTCTCTTTGCTTTTTTCAACAAATTTCCTTTCAGTTCCAAATAAGGACAGATTGATTAAGAATCCCATTATTTCTGAAAATACTGGATTCAAAAATAAGTTATGGAGATGTAATTAGGTAAATTTTCATGTACATTTACTGAAAAGAAAATTTTCATTAGAAATAAATTTTCAGAGTTAAATTACATCCAATGTTCAATTCAAACATTGTAAAAATACTAACAGCTCCTGGGAAGGAAATGCAACTTGTGCTAACATAATTTTCAGCCATAAAAGCTACTGAAATTAATATTATCTGGAAGACTGCCAGGAGAATTCAGTTAAACACAATGTCATTGCTCATCCGTGCAGCATTTTACTTGACACGTCCTCGTTCATGGTGAGGGTTTGGTCCTGAAATGGAGGTCTGAATCCTGTGCCCCAGCCCTATTCTTGATTCAAACCTGCCTGTCCAAAGTCTCCCAGTACCTGCAGTAAGGTGTGACTTCAGCTCTTATCTTATCTTCTAGCAGTGTGTAGTGTTGCTGGGTCTTAGTCAAAGTGTTGTTAACTCCTGTGACAACTGCATTTAATTTAAGTCTCTCTCTCTTTCCATGTAGAAATTATACCCTGCAGGAAAAGAGGGTCTATTTCCCTGGCATAATACTGCTTTTATTTTAAAAATAGGGGTTACACATGCAGATATTTTTCAGATTAAAAGGACAGTCACTATCCTTATCAGCACAATTATTTTTTCAGGAAATAAATTCCTGCTAATTACTATTAAGTATAAAAATACTGTGAATAGTAACACTTTTACAGAACCTTTAGAAGAGAGAAGCAGGAGCACTCAGTACATGTTGCAAACAACTCTGTGTTTGAAGTGATACCTCCAGAGAAATACTGCAGTCACACATCACCTCCACTTCCAGACAGAGACATTGGAGGAAAGGATTGATTAACAGAACTTCTACATTTCCAGCTCTGGATCTGAAGCTAACCAAATGTAACAACACAAGCCCTACTTCAGCTTCCTTCCCTAAAAACTGAAAGGTTAAGGAGAGGCAGTGAACTTGATCAGCAGTAGCAAGGACCAACCATATAGATTTAGAAAGAGAAAAAAAAAACCCAAACCAAAACAAAAAAGTAAATAAAGATACCTGATACTGTAGCCTATATTCCAGCTTTTTCCTTTAAATATCCGAAAGAAAATAATACCACAAAAAGTACCACCTTTTCTAAGACTGCATGACTCTAAATACAGGTATAAAATTCCTCCTGCATAAATAGGAACTGCTCTATTAGGACGTAGCAGACCTTCAGTGCTAGTCAGGATTTCAGTGCAGACTGTTTTCATCTTCCGTAGGACTTTGTGAATATTGACTCTAGAAACAGCACACAGAAAAAAGTCAGAGCACTAAACAGCACACACTGCTCTGGGGTACAAACTCCAATCTTTCCACCTGGCCTAGGAAATAACCCACCTATACGTGATCTCCTTACTGATCTGAAAACCAAGAGAAGGAGTAAGAGATTAAAGAGAAATAACTTAAGCTGCCTTCCAAAAATGAATGGAGAAACTTTCATGTAAATACATGCACCTTTCAATATTTCAGCCCTGTCTCCTGCAAATGCTGTCGTTGCTGAGATACTAACCTATATTCCAGGCTGCAAGCAGCACCCCGCCCACAGACTCACTGCCAGCTCAAGCTCCAGGAATTATGCCACGTGGAAATTTTGACTCAGCCAGCCAGATAGACCTAGCAAGTTTAAAGCACCATGAAGCCAAGGATCTTACTAGAAACAGCCCCTTTTCCCCCTAAAAGTACCCTCCAATCAAACCAAACAAAACCTAATTCAAGGGAAATCAAATACACCCGGTGAACGTTCTTGGAATTTTATTCCAAACATTTAAAGGCTGCTTTGTGTAATATCACCTTTTAAAACAATTTAAATTTCATGGAAGATGAGAAAATCGAAGCATTTTAGCAAAAAGAGCCAAACCAAATGCCCCCATTAACCACTGTGTTCTTAAGGAAGGTGAGGTGTTATTAGAGGTGAATGACCTTAGAGTAACAGCAGAGGCTAATTTAAGAGAAAGTGATTATCTGCTTAAAATAACTGCTAATAATAATGCAGTATTATTACATTAGTTTAATGGTAATGACAATGTTCCCTTCTTTGGAAAAGCCAACTTAAATATTTCATTGAAAAATTAAATTACTTTAATAAAGTATTGAAGGCTTTTTCTCATATTTTGCAGGGTTAATCCTGAACAAGACATGAATACATCTTATACATGAAAAACCACAAATAAAATGAAATTAAGTACTTGAAATTACTATTTTGTTGTAGGCATGTACACTAGACAATTTGATATCCTCTGAACATGTTTTTAAGATATTAAGAAATACACTTGCAAAACTCATCCTATTGTACTTGCTTGTAATATCAGCATACATTGGTTGCATTTTTCAAGGATAGTGAAACGTGCACTTGCAGTTGTTTTAGCTACTAATTCTCTGAGTTCCATGCTTATGGAGTTTGAAACTGAATTTTTTTCCCTAACCTCAACATCACAAAGAATTTGTTGTACCCAATGTTACAATATTGGCAGCTGTGGAAGCAAATGACAATAACAGCTCCACTTAACCTCCTGTGCCTTAGGCCCAGAAAACCAGAGTGAGCAGGTATACACTACAATCACATGAACTGCAGGTTTATAATGTAATTACATGAACTTTGGATTAGCAAAGCAACTCTAGGGTTACTAGTGGTCTCACTCATTTTACCTGAGCTTTGTACCTACCTCACAAAACACTTGAGTCTTTGCAATATTAATATTTTAGCTAATTCTGTATTTTTCACTACAAACTCAAAGACAAAGATGTGTCATCTTAAGGCTCCACAGTATTTGATGGTTACCTCTCCAGTAACTCCTTCCAATGCCTTACGTGTATGATTAATCTTTCCAGGGGCAAATATCAAAGGAATTACAACTTGAAGCCCATTTCAGAGATCCAGCTCTATTTGTAGGCAAACAAATCCAGCTCTAATTGAATGCAAACCTGAGACATAATGGTGTGGGTTATTTAACATAACAAAGTTTGACTATATCTTCTAATTCAACCTCTTTCTCTCTGAATCTCCCTAGGACTTTCTTCCTATCATATCCCTACTAATTATTTCACTTGGCCAACTGCTCCCCATCCCCCACTCATCACATGCCAAAATCAAATTTCAGCAGCCAAGGAACAGAAGAGCCAAAAAAGTATTTTAGTGTGGTGAGTAATTTAAGAGAGTGATGATGGGTCTACTTTGCTAGGCACTAATAGATTGGTCCTCTAGATCACATCTAGGCCCTTGAGATTTTTCCTAAAATCTGCCTTCCTCTCTGCACTTTGTGTTGGGATGTTGACCAGACACTCACCAGATTTCTCCTCTCAGGTTTTCAGGCCTGGGTATCAGTAGAGAAGGACTACAGGATGTAACAGCAAAGCATATCTACTCCCCAGTCCAGAGTTTGCCTTAGAAGCTCATTTTCAATACAAATTTTTCTTAATTCCAGATTAAATCCTTGTGCTGTCATCACTTGGTGGGGAAAAGGGTAAAGGAAAACATCTGCACACTCTCAAACCACATGCGCTTACTTTTATCATCTCTTATCTAGAAGTCATAACTTAAATGTTTTTTAACATAAATGTTAAAATGATCTGAAAATACATGTTTGCTTTTCTTTATAGAATAAAGAAAATAGACTATCAAATAATAATAAGAATAAAACTTTGCTTTTTATCTGTAATAAAACGATGTAATTTGTTGAAAATCTAAATTTTCTCCTGGTCTCTAGACCCATATTAAACAAGTTGCCATCATTATATTAAAAATATCTATTGTATCTGGTTTCAGACAGTGGAACCTCAGTTATGGAAAGTGCCCAGCAATCAGGATACAAAAAAACTAGTCTTAAACAGACAGGACCAACAGTACTGAACTCCCCAAGTCAGAACCCACCACTTCCTTTTTAATCGACTGCAAGTGTGATGCTATGCAGGTTAACTTACAGCATCTCAATAAACTATTATGGATGACATCCACTCACTAAAGAAGCAAAGAATTTATTGCCCATTCAATTTTTAATAATTCAAAAACATCAATAATTATGACCTAATCAAAAGAAGTGTCTGAGCTATGCAGTCTCATAAGATTCACTGTGGATCTTACGAATATATTTCACAGGTGCAAATATAGTAAATACACATTTCATGACAACTTCTCTTAAAGAGGAGATTGACAATCCAGAATATTTTGTGTTACTTGAGCTAAGTGTTCAGATCATAAGAGGAATTAATTACTCTGCCTAAATAACCTGATTTTGCAGGTTTTTCCTTTGTAAAGGACTTACAGTCACTAGTAATTCAATTGATATATCCAAATTGTCTTAACTAAAAGTGAAAAAAATTCAGGTAACTCTGGGAGCAGCTTTGTCTAAGAGTTTCAGAAACATTAATAAACAGCATGGTCCATCCTGAGCATACACAAGAGGCTGCACATCTAGCAGGGAAACCAAACTGCAAATCTGGAAAAAAAAATGAACTGGTAGGAAAAGGGGAGAAACAAACCAAACCCAAGGCAAATAGCTGCTCTGTTTTTTCAAACTACATGACACCCCTTCACTTCTTGTTGCTGTCTCTTCAACTCCTTCCATAGTTCATGGATTTTGAGGAACAATGTTTTAGATGTTAAAAATGCCAGTATCCTATTCCTGTGGAGATTAATGCAACTGGAGTCACCAAGTGTTTTGTCTTCATTCTGAATGTGCTGGTGATTATGAGGTTTCACCTGTCTGAAAACAGCCATGAAAACTTTAGACCCTGTGATTCCTCCTAGAGGAGCCTTTTCTGGGGGCCAGCGAGCTACTGCCTGAGGAACATGAAGAAAGGAGCAGAGAAAAGGAGTGCACCCCTGTGCTACTATCAAATTCTCTCTACAGGGCTAATTCTAAGTCCAGACAGATTTACTCACCAGGAGAGGATTGCTAGCTGATAATGTCAAGGTTGTCTTAATGGGCAATGAAGCTTTGGACATGACTCTCATAGAGTATTGTGTGTACACAGAAAGAAGTCTCTCAGGAAGCCTCTCAGTGAAATTGGGTATATGTGCCTATACTTTAATTGATACTGCAAGGACAGTCCTCTGTCATACCCAAGCCTGAAAGCCATTTGGACCCAGTTAATTATTCAGAAACTTGCTTGTCTCACAGAGGTGATGCTATTTCAGAGCAGGATAGCAATAATTGGGCAGTAACTGTCCAGAGCTTCCACATTCAGAGATAATTTCTTTAGCAAGAGCCTTGCAATTACTTCTTTTTGAAAAGCTGCCAAGTTATTCCCCACATACAGAGGCAGTGAGAATCTACAGCTATAACAAATCAAGGACCTCCGTGTTCGATTTCACTGAAGCAGCTGTGTGTCAAAACCCAAGCCTTCCAAGCATCTCAAAAACATGCTAACTGCTGCCTTCTACAGGAAAAAAAATCACATTTGTCCCTCATGACACAGATTTTCTGTTCAGAAGCAAACAACCCTGTCTGAAGGGTTCTCAACAGAGAAATTATTTTCTCCCAACACAAACTTATAGGTCTGTGTTTTAAGACAAAACATTTTTACATACAGCTGCTCACAGTGCAGATGCTGTTGCAATGAAAGGAATTAGCTAGTAATTCTCAATGCAATTCTAATACACCCTGTAAAACTGCTGAAGAGTAAAGTAGGGAAAACAAAACTGAAGAGCTGTGATACAATGCTGCCTCAGCTGCTGCTGCTAGATTTTGGTGGCAATAGTAGAGACAAACTTCTAAGACAGTTACACCTGCACAATTTTGTGCTAATAGACCCAGACTTCTACTCCACAGAGATGCAGAGATTTTCTTTCTTTCACTAAAAATACAATGACAAATGCCCACAGTCTTAGCTTAGAACCAAAAACCTGAGCGATGTAGACAACCATATGTAACAGTGACACACATGAAGTAAGAAGACTTCAGCTTCCACCAGAAAGGGTTGTCAAGTCAGATATCAAGTCAGACTAACATAACATACACACACTCAAAACCTTCCTTTTATGACACAAGAATACATATGGTAAAAATGGCTCAAATGTTCTACTCCTGACATGTGTATGACAACATGTCTGCTTATCAACTTGCGGACAAAAAACATTTCTCTATGTCCTTTCCAGTGAGAGGCCTCTGAATTCCACTTGAAGGTGGCTCAGGTGTTCACAGTCAAAGCTGATAGAACTTAGTCTTTGCTCACTGTCATCTTTGTTTTCAGCTCTGAGATACCTTGATAGCTCTATGAGCCATTACATTGGTTATCCCCAAATGCTGTGCATTACTGAAATATGCTAAAGCCTGCATGGAAAGCTGAGGTAGAAAAACCCAGTAAAACAGAAAGTCATACTATTCTCTCCTCTAAACTGAAGCGGGAATAAAACCAAAAAGAAAAGAAAAATGAAATCTTATTAAAGCGGTTTGAATAGTTGTGACTTCCAGCTTTTTTATTTGACATTAGTGTGTGTATGGCAAAGGATTTAAGGATGATAAGACTGCGAGAATAAACATCAACAGCTGTGTGGTACTATAAAAGTCTTCAACTATTCTTGCTTTAAAAATACCATGGTTGTAATGAGAGGAACTCGTGGGGGAGGAGGAGGTGAGGGGGAGAAGGGAAGGGGAACAAAATGCACTGAATTCCAATCAAGGCAAAATGGTGAAAAACAACCCAAACAAACACCAAAAAGAATAAACCAAAACATAACTAATCTTACTGTGCCAGTGAGCCCTTGGTTATAGTCCATGACCTTACCAAAAAGTAATCAATTCAAGGCAAGGGAAGTCAGTTTACTCCTCAGTGAGAGGACATCTCAGATACCACAAAGTGCCAGAACACTACAAAGCAGCTGATGCTCTGTGCAATGCAGTAACTTCTGTGTACACCAAAACCTTGGGTTCTCAATCATTGCTGTTAACAGTGTTCATTCACATTTATGCTGCTGAGATTTTGGGAGGACCACATGCACTAAATTTTGACCTCACTACAGACTGCATTTGTCCTTTGTTCTCCTGGCTTTCTGGCCACCACTATGCAAGCTGAAAACAGATCCTTAAAGAAAATGTATTCTAGAAGGCAGGGATTGTTGCCCTCCATTTGCGATTGCACAAGCTATGGTGAACAGGACAAAACAAAGAACAGATCAAAACAAATCCCTCATTTCTGGCATGAAGAAAGCCGAGCATGGAGAATTTCAGCCACATGGGAATTTGTTTCTGTAAAATACTGCATAATGATTATATAAAGTGGCTTTGATTACTGTGAAATTCAATGATACATGCATTTCTGACAGCATTGGAAATCCTAAATGATTACACAAGCCTTTCATGTTTATTCATCAAATATTTAAAATACAACATAATACAAAACATTTAACTAGTTTATTCTGAGAGCAATTTACTATGGTCTTCTAGCAAAACTTTGCTCAAGAAGATAAAGTCTCACATTACATCCAATGCATATTTTTCTAATGTAATTTTTAATAGAATTATTTGCTCAGCTTGACTTTTTAAGTACAAAGTTACAAATGTAAACATTTACTGGTACAAGCATGGTCATAACTGCAAAAGACACTTTTGTGAGGCACATGGTAGAGGAAGAAAAATCTGTTCTAACAGATTTAATTTGCTATTTTCAACTTCACAGCACACACACCCCAAAACCTGGAAAGAAAAATCTGTTTCCAACCTCTGAGTGCCTGCTTTCATAACACAAAAGCAAGAGCAGACTTACCACTGCTCCATACATCTTGCTTTTCAGATTTTCAATCCTTATTGGATGCTTTGCTCTGTTCTACATCAATCTCTAAAAAGAGCATAATACCTACCAATGTCTACAAACCCTTCAGAAGGAATAAGCAAGGAAGGAGAGGTGGTGGGTAACCCTGTGTTCCCTCCCTGTGTATTAGGGAGGGCTCTTATTGTCTAGAGCTTAATGATGGTGACATAGGGTTGTGTTTACAGGAAAGGATTGGGGCATGGGCAACAAGACAGGTAGACCACGCAACCAGGATGAAGAGGTGGAAAAAATGTTGGGAGAAGTCACACAATCAGTAGTCCCTGTTCTCATGGTGATACTTAACTTACTTAATTTCTTCAGGAAATTCAACCCAGCATAGAGGAAAGGGTCCAGGAGATTCCTGGAATGTGGGAAAGAGGCATTCCTGACAGAGCTGGTGAGTGAGCCAACCATGGAGGACTACTCATGGGACCTGTTTTTGGTGAACAGAGGACTGGTGGGTGATGTGCTGGTTGGAGGCTGCCTTGGGCACAGTGATCACAAAATGATGAGGTTTTGAGTCTCAGAAAAGGAAAGGGAGTCAGGAGAACATGCAGCTTGGACTTTCAGAGGGCAAGGTTTGGCCTGTTTAGAAATGTGCTCACCAGAGTCCCTTGGGTAGCAGTCCTGAGGAGCAAAGGGATCCAGGAAGGATGGACATCCATCACAAAACCTTAAAGACACAGGAGCAGGTCATCCCCCCATGCCAAAAGACCTGCTGGTGGGGAAGAAGACTGGCCTGGATGAGCAAAAAGCTTCAGCTGGAACTCAGGGAGGAAAAGAGAGTTTGTGGCCCTTGGAAAAAAGGCAAAGCTGGGACTACAAGGATTCTATTAGCTTATGCAGGGAGCAAATTAGAAAGACCAAAGGCCATCTGGAACTTCATTTGGCATCTGCCATAAAAGACAGTAACAAATGTTTCTACCTTAGCTACAAAAGGAGGGCTAAGGAGAACTTCATCTTTAATGGATGCAGAGGTGCACAGAGGCAAAGGAACTCAATGCCTTCTTTGCCCCAGACTTTTATAGCAAGTCCAGCTGCTGTCTGGGTACCCACGCGTCTGAGGCAGAAGAACTAGAACAAACAAATCTTATCTTTGAAGTGATTTAAATATTTTCAGGTTGCTGCATTCAGCTCAAGGAAATCCTTCACCCCTGCAGTGCCTGGGCTCCCCATAAAGGCTGCAGTACTTGTCCTGCTGGCAGCACCAGCCATCCCTCCTGAGGAACAGCTTCTCCAGTGCCTTGGCCAGAGGGTGTCAGCATCAAAGGCATTGGGAGGGAAAGCAGATAAACCCACTGAAAGGACAGATGCATATTCTACAACTTGAGGTCATGTTTTCACAGCCAGCTTGCTCCACACTAACTACAGACACACTGTGCCATGCTCTGTTTCCTCTCCTTGCTGCAGCATGCATATTTCAGAGGAAAACATTCCAGCCTTCAATACAAGGCACGTGCCCCTTGAACACTAAAAGTCATCGTTAGAAACAAGAGGGCAGTGCAAAAGCCACCTTAGATTTGTTTGACTGTATGCTCTGTGCTGTTCTAGTGAGAGGCAGAGCAATGAAGGACATACAAGAATGATATATTTGCAAGCTTTTTAGGCAGTGCTACAGAGACTGCAACAATCATGCCTATGTTACTGAAACCTCTAGCTGATTAAAATAAAACCTACAGGAAAATGTTATCATTTACTAATTTGTTCCTGTCTTTCTAAGCAGTTTTCAAGGCAACCCTTTTCAACTTTTAGGGAATACCATTGGTCTCGCTACGAGGTAATTTACAAATCTTTTCCCAAATGTCAGCTCTTAGAACAAACCTTTGCCTGATGTGAGGCAGCAGTAGCATTTGATTGGCTGGCAGAGTAGGTAAAGCAAATGGAAAATCAACGAACAGTAGGTTACAATTTTCCTTAAAGATACAGCAATAGGGAGGAGTTTGCCTCAATAAGAAAAGAAAAAAGTAATAAAAGGGTAGGAGAAAAAGTAGGGGATAGTTTCAAAGGGAGAAAGATTTTTGCAAAGCCAAATCCTCCCACTGAATTTTCAAGGGTAAGGCGCAAAGAGCAGTAAGGCTACAAATGGACTTTAAGTTTATACCCGTAACTTTACCAGTCTTGACACTTATCCTCAATTCTCTTACAGATAGACTAAGATAAATGAAACCTTTTCGTACCCTCAGCCACTTCAAAGAAAGGATTTATATCAATATAAACCCAAAGGAAAGTCAGTAGTTTGAATTTCCCTTTTTTGTATCCAAGACTTTTAAAAAATACAGTGAAAGACTGACAATAATACTTAAAGGTGGATTCGACATACAGGGGCCTCAAAGAATCAAAAAACATTCCTCTCCACCTCCTAATAATGATATTTAGTAAGAACATCTAGCCTGATGAAAAAGGAAAACTAAATCTATCATCAAATACATATTTTGGGAAAAAATAGATGATTTTGAAGAGAAACATGAACATCTAAAGCTTTAGTGTAAGTATTTATGTGGATAGGACTGTAGTAGTCTATAGTACTGCTCTGTTGAGGAGAATGAGATAATAAGAGTTTCTAATTTAAGGCAATATTTCTCTGCAAATCCTGCAGAGGTGGCAGTGAACAGAACTGAGGAAGAGAAGACTTAAGTGGCTTTTTCTTTGAACAAAGTATAGCACTTTGCTTCAGTTTTTGAAGAAAATCTGCTTCAGTATTTTTAGCATTCACAGGAGTGAGGGACTGAGTGCACTCTGGTGCAGGCAGAGGGCAGGAAGGCTCGAGGTACAAGATTTCACATTTATCTCTGCTAATGCATTTCACACACTGCTCTGCAGCACTCCTAATGTTCCAGCCCCGTGTCGCTTCAGCAGGCATGGCAAAGCACCAAGGACCAAACTGCATGATGGTGGTGGTGTGACAGGGATCAATGCCCATGAGGGAACACGGAATGCTGTCGCTTCAGATTTGGCTTCACAGCTTAATTCAAAATGCCTCTGTCATGATGGACAGTCTTCATTTTCCACTCACCGCAGCAGGATGCAATTTTAACAGCGACACTTGCAAAATCAAGAAGCACACAAGGCAAAACCTTTTGCAAAATTTCATTCCTAGTGAACAGGTTTAATAGAAGATTCAAACCCTCTGAGTTAAAAGACATGTAATTTAAAGCCTAAGTTATCTCAAATTGCCACTTTACAACATTTGTTCCCACATCCAAAACAACTTCCAGCCCCACTACTTCTAAAATTATTAAATTAATCTAATTTTATTCTCACAGATGAAGGTGAAATTTGGGAAGTAAAAAAAGGAAGACCAGACCATCAAACTTGTCATATTTTAACAGCCTTTTATACATCCAGTTTCTCCTTGCTCTCAGGAGATAATACTGGAGTGGCTGTGTGCAACTTCCAGTATCGCACGTGAATTCCATCCAAAGGAGATTATCCTTGAAGGAGTGATGCAAAGATAAGATATAGAAAGTTCCCAGCAGAAAGTTGCTCCTGCCTCTGCTCCCAGCACTTGTCCGTGTGCGGATGGAAAAGATGCAGCTCAACTCACTGGGTGTGAGGTTCATCACTCTTGCTGCAGGACTCACACACATTGCAAACAGAATGACTGCTGCCTCCCAGATTAGGCACTAGACTCCTCCCAGTGTAACACAAAATCATCAGCTTTGTTTTTTCTGTCATGTGGCAGTAGTACCTGACTTGTTCTATGCTGTATTTTCCCAGAGAATGAACTCAGCTTCAGCTCTAAAACCTGTGAGACTGAACTGAGCTAACCTGCATGCTTGTAAGAAGGATAAGGACAGCATGCTTGTGCAAAAGTGGCACAGAGGCAATTTTTGAACATAATTTTTGGACATAATTCTGATCTTATTAGACAGTGACAAAGATCGGCTACATCCCCAGCATTACACCAAAACCCAACTTTCTAGAATCCTAAAAACAGTGTACCTCAAGCCAACAAAACATAAATTTGTTCATGGCAATATAAGAAGAAAAATTTTTGTGATGTAGAAACAGATGTCACTATACATTTTTCCTAATATGGCATTACCCACTGATCTGTATGCATGACTTCCCTAGATGTATTTAAATGATATTTCCTAAGCATTCCAACTACTTTATTCTAAGTATATCAAAATGAACTGGGAATACCATAGTCTTTCTTAAAAGTTTTTATTTACATGAAAACTTACAGTAACTAATCACTTAGAAAGACTAGTCAAAACAAACAAAAATCCCCGTTTCATTAAATTAAAAAGCCTCAATTACAGAAAGTCTGACACAGCCAAGATATAATTATGATCAACATCAGACAAAGATGCATAAAAAGTGAAAAGTGCAGTCAGAACATTCAGTGTGTCAAGTACAGTGAATGTGATCCCAGCTGCACAGTATTTCAATATAATTAAACCACACTTCTCACATAATGTAAGTTAAATGACAAGCAAGAGTGAAGTAACTATCCGCTTTATGCTACAGGAATACTAGCATTGAAAGGTTATTTTCAAGATTTTTTTAAAAGAGCAGGCCAAAAATAAATTCTGGTTGTTTCTCAGTGAGGAGCATCCTCCTTCACTTTAATATTATGACCTGTGTGCACTACATATGAAGTATTTAGTTAGTTTTGTATTATAGTAAAAATTCATCACTGAAAATGAGAGCTGATTCTCTTGTATAGACAGAGTCAGGTTTAACAAAACTCAAGGATAACGCTTTACCCTGTGATGTACTTGCTGCCCTTTCCCCATCTTCTCTACAGTCTTCTATTTGTGGCAGTAAAATCCTGCTGAGTTTAATTAATGCACAGAATTCACTTCTTATAGTTGCAACAAGAGAAATAAGAAAAGTTAAAGAATATATTTGTAACAAGGGATAATAGCTACTTTGAGCTTATTAACTGAGGTAAGTCCAACTTGATGCTGTGGAAATTATTACTGTAGCGCAATTTCTGCAAAATATCTCACAGTCAAACCCAAGGTTTATGTCTGCCATAAATGCCCAATTATTTGAGCTGGTGTCTGCTCTGGAGCACAGTCTAGAAGAGCAGGGCATGCCTAGCAGGCCTGGATTCCCCTCCATCCCCAACTGGATTACCTGGCTGTTTGGAGGAATGTTGGGACTACACGTGGTAGCCATAATATGTGGCAGCACTTTTTGGGGAACAAGAAAGCCAGCTGTACAGGAGACTGGAGAATCAGAACTGTGACACCACAGCACTTGGAGCAGTTTTACTGCCAAAGGGACACGTCCAATTTCTTGGGTTGTGATCAAGCATGGAGGTCTGTGCTGTTGCAGCTCTGCTGGTAATGATATCAAATTATAGCTCATTTCAACCTGACTTTTATGAACCTACATAAACATCCAGACTTGAAAAAAAGTCACCCAAATTAACAGAAAGTTGCGATGGCTTCTAATTAATTACAGGTAAGAAAGTCAAGTTTTATCATCACTGAGATTTTAGAATGTAAACACAAGTTCAAATATTGCCACAAATGAAGTTACAACCAAGGTAGCCTGGGGTCATTCACATATGCTGCAGCTCACCTTAATTTAAAACTTACATCTTATTTAATTTTTTCTTACCTACATCCAGCTTTAGAATCGTTGAGTAGCAAAAAATGCTAATTGTCTGTAAACCAGAGATGGGATTAATATTTGCCCCTACAAAAAGATACTACACAAATCTAGAATGTTTCACATAGGAACAGTATAAATGCTATGACAAAAAAGAAATGTATTCTCTCATTATTTACAAGCTACATCAATGGGATTCCCTGGGAGAGACTCCAGTCCTGTACTACACTTGTAAGGAACAGTTACAGAAAGTTCTTACAGGTTTGCA
This sequence comes from Polioptila caerulea, assembly GCA_013397295.1. Classification (NCBI taxonomy): domain Eukaryota; kingdom Metazoa; phylum Chordata; class Aves; order Passeriformes; family Certhiidae; genus Polioptila; species Polioptila caerulea. The sequence continues at coordinate 109,309 of VYXF01006518.1, read as the reverse complement.
CAAAGCTTATCCAATTATATTAATTTTCTAGGGTGGATCTTCTCCTGCAGAAGTGGCAGTAGAGAAGCCTGGAGCTAGAAAAGGAGTAGTACAGGGAACAGTGCTATGAATCCAGTTCATTTTTATCACTTACAGATAGGATTTTATTTTCCAGCATCTGTCAGAAATGAAACTGGAAGGGAAGGACCAAGTCCAACTCCATTCACTCAACGCCTGTTACCTGTCCACAGGTGAAAATTCTATTTAATAAACAGCAGATCTCATTTTAAGCCCCTGTGGTCTAATCCATTACCAAATATAATATATATATATTATAAAATGCACGTACATGTCCCTTCCCAGGTTATTCTTAAACAGAGAAGAAATTCAGATTCTATGCTTAAAATATTCCACACATTCCCATGAAACAGCACAGTGAGGGGACAGAACCAACCTGTTGGTTCACAAAGGTTGAAAATGTAAACAAATAGATCAATAATTTTCTACCTGAAAACAATTATGAGTTCTCAAAACATAGAACTTTACTTTTGTAGCAGTTCAAAGACAGTCTCAAGATTGAAATTATGCCTTTAATTTCCCTTGTATAGATAATGAACACATATACAGTCAGGACATAAGCTAGCACTTGTTTCAATCATGCTGGGTGCTGACTACAGATACGTAAAAAGCAATTCAGTTAATTAAATACAGGTGTCAAGGGCCATTCTTGATGCCCAAGAGCAAACTCTGAGCTGGACTCCAGCTGCCACAGAAGAAAAACACACATTTCCCATAGGTCCTATGATGACATCTAGCTCTGTAAGGTTATCTTAGATTACCTGGAACACATAAAATGGCACTGAAGCTCTGTATTTGGTAGTTAAATCACTCAGATTGTCCCACTGACCTCCATATATCAGCACAAGTGAGTAACTTCCGAGATTAAAAAGCTGACTCTGTATTCAAGAATGTACAACACCAGAACCCCAAATGATTCACCTTTAGCTGTCACACTGTAGAGCTCAGACTGCTACAAATCCATAACAGAAGCAGCGACAGAAAAGCTGCAGGTATCACCACATAAGAGATTAAAATAAAATATGAGCAGCTCTCTCCCAAGTTACAGGCTCTACTGTCATTCTGGTTTGTGCATATAAGTAAAATATTATCAGAAACATATTTCTGAAAAATTATTCACAGTGGTGCTATCTCAGTCTATTCCATGTGTTCTCTGGTCTCAAGAAGCACACCAGAGCAATCTTTTATTTGCCAGGAATACCTCTGCTGACTCATGTTACCAGTTGAAAAGCCAATAGCAAAGTTCTCATCTTAAGTTCATGGTTCTCTTTCTCTATTCTCTAATATATCAACAACAGATAAAGTAGGTTTTAGGCACAAGAGAACAACAAAACCAATTTGAAATCAACTCATTTCCCCAATTTGCTGAGGAGAGCCAAAAAATAACACAGTGAAAAATTTATTCCTCAGTAAGATCTGTGCAAGGAATGGAGCAAAGCACTTACCGTGTCTTGGGATTTATCTTTGACATCATAGACTGTTAGTTTTATTTTAGTTTCCTCATAGATGGGGTATTCCGGTGGGAAGGTCACACCAGTCAAAAACAGTGGATCTTTTGTACCCTGTGCAACATGAGTAAACACTCAGTAAGGTAAAGCTGTACAATGTGTGAGATGTCACTATGGAGGTACAGAAACCCAAAAGGTTTTACAGCAGAGAGAGATGGGAACAGTTTTACTACTCAATCAATGAGAAACACAAAGAAGCAAACTTAAAACCTCATCAGGAAAACTAAAAACAAACAAGCAAAACCCAAACAAAACCATAACATCTTCCTGGAAAGTTTTTTAAGTGGAAAGAATATGAAGTGCTTCTGAAGCAGAGCCTAGTAACACATTTTTAAACAGCTCAGCCTGTATCAGGTTCTGGAACACAACTTCTGATAACCAAAACCTTTCTTACTCCCACAACACTTTCTGAAAGTACCACAATTTCATCCTAATTTAAATGAACTAAAGATTTAACTTGCATACACATACAAAAAAGAGCAATCTCCATTAAGCCACAATAATAAGTGTATAGAAACGCTACAGAGACTCTTGATATTACATAAAGGATATTGATTTGTGAAGGGGGGATTGAAATATTCCTCTTTAGGTCGTACTGCAATAAAATAGCATTCCTGTGCTTTGAAACATTATGATTACACTTAAAAACTGTACACTGAAGAAACTATATCATAGCTAAAAATATACAATTAAATGAATCATACAAAATGTTGTTTATAATTTCTTAATGTTTAATTATACTTAATTTCCAAAGATTACCAGGCATGTATCCTTAAATTTTCCATTAAGTAAAAAAAACCAAAAGGACTGTGAATGACAAAGGTAATTTATCTTATGGATTAACTTTTTGTGCCCCTGCCTTCCCCTCCACCAAGGCTTGACTACAAAGCTGAGAACCTTAACAAAACAAATCCAGGAATTTATTGAGGTCTAGGACATTGCATTAGGAAATGCATCTACTTCTATTTATATACATATATATAGTTATAGTTATCTATTCATCTTTTGCACAACCTTGTTCCAGACAGTCTGCCATGAAACATCCTGATCAGATACAAGATATTTAATATAAGCAGTTTCAGGATGGTTGAGGGCTGAAACCATAATAATTTAATTAGTAGTTGGTTGAAAGTAATCATACAAAGAGCTCATGAAATATTCTCATTGTATTTAACAGTTAAAACACGCCTCTGGCAAAATCATGTGTGTGTTTACAATGAGACTTCCCTGCTCTTAATGAATCTCTCCAGTAAGTTAAGCAAGTTACACCTACATTGCTCACCCTTCATTTTCTCTGGACCATTTTTGCTGTTTCTGACACTGATGCTTACAGAGCAAAGTGAGGACTAGCAAAGCAGCCTCAGACAACTTTTGTTGTAATGTATGATGCAAGATACCAATTATTTTATATAAAGTCACAGACATTACGTACACACATTCTTTTCTCAAATTATAGATGTAGGGCAATATTTTTTCAAATTGCAAAAACATCAACTCTCTAATGGGAAAAATAGAACAAGAAACAAATAGGATAACAGACCACATAATACACCCATGTTTTTCTGCAACTTAAAAATACTTTCCAAACTCACTATACTCATAATTAAGTTTTATTTTGCATTGCCTTGTCCCTTCATGAGAGCAACTATTCCCTGTTTCTTTCTAAATCTATGTCTGGAGAATTGGAATATTCTCCATGCCTCTACTTGGAACAACAGAGCTTTCATGAAAAGCTAAGTTAATTTCTGTTTATCCTGGTTAAATGCCAAGAACTACAGCACACTTAGGTATGCTTTACTAACTGCCAGAGCGTGCTTGTCTTACCTAAGACTATGCACTAACTTGTTTTATTCCTAATTCACTTTCTAAGGAAAAAATGAGCAATCCATTAATCAACATGTTAATTGAAAAAGAAAGACTCTCACCTCCACGATTTCAGTGCTTGAATACCGCGTCAAAATGTGCTCTGCTGGATGCACCACTGAGACTTGGATAAACGTATTCAGCTTCCGATCACGGGTAGCAGCCACTAGATCCTTGCATGCTGGAGACAGTGCAAAATAAAAATAAAACACTCAGAAGCAAACTCCAGGAAAATGCTGTCACAGGCACAGGACAAAGCAGACCATGCTCCGGCTCCAGATTAAATCTCCGGAGACAAGTCGATTTAACAGAGGAAGTCCCTTGGAAGTAACCTACAGAAATAGGAAGTCACATGCTGCAGAACTGAGCTGAGATCTCGTTTCCACTAAAAATACTTGCAGCTTCTGCAAAGCTCCCTGCCAGAGGCTCATCAGCCCCAGTCCACGAGAGTGCGTGCGCATACGCTGCAATAGTAGTTAATTTTACATAAGTACTCATTTCATTTGCCCACAAAACCTCTCTTAGCAGCCTTATTGGATCCTCTCTTCTTCTGTGACAATTTTCCCAGTTACGCAACCGTTTGAAACATGTCCTAAACCAGCTAATTGCTATCAGTGGTTAAGTTGGTTTATCCTGTTAGTTACTACTTGCGAACTTGGCAGAACTAGTTGGCAGGTATAAATCTACATACCTAAAAGCAGACAGAAACATAACCAATTCTTTTGTCATGACTGGTATAAAAATGGGAATTGCATTCTGTCTATATAGCATCATTATTAAAACTCATTCTGCCTAATAGCAAAATTCAGTTCTGGTTTAGTAATTCATTTTTATCAGAGGCTCAGAGTCATGCAGGTAACAAAACATTCTTTAGACTAACACATCTCGTGCCTTCAAAATGAAAGCACTGAGAAAAAAGGTTTAGGAAATAAATAAATGCATCATTAGCTGCTCCACAGAAGGGACACAGATTAATGGGGCATGCATTGGCTCAAAAGCAAAAACCATCCACCTTCTATTCTTCCCTAAGGAATACAGAGCAGCGAACACTGCGGTGGGATCTACCCAGGGCTTTCTGCAGGGTAATAAACTACTCTGGGATCTCAGAAGCCTGAGGCAAGTAAAGAAAAGCCTATGGTTTCAGAGAACGCAATTGTCAAAAGAGAGCTGGGAGTATTTTCTATGAGCCACTGTCTACCAGGGGCTTCCTCAAGTGCAGCTGACCTTTAACTTCTCAAAAGGTGAGTTAGATTATCCTCACAGCAAGCAAACTTGGTCTGATGAGAAGCCAACACTAGAAAAGCCCTGATACATATAAAAGGCCAACTCAGCTTGTTTTATACCTTTTTTTTTTCCTTTGGGCTTGAACCTGCTGCTGGAGTAAATAAAAGGAAAACTGGCTGAAGCCTTTTTACCACTCTTTTATCACAGTTAAAGAGACAGGGAGACAATTAAATCTAACCTTCAGAGATTAAAGTTTTTGCTTTAGTCCCAATTGCCAATGAAATCTCCTGGTACATAGTCTCAAACTGATCCTATTATAATTTATTGGAAAAAATGGGATAAGCACAGAAGTTTGTGCAGGATGAAGTCTTTACAAAACAGCTGATGTAACAGCACCAGGCTCAAATAGTGAGTTGCCAGCAAGTCTTTGCTGCTAAGACTCACCACACCATTAAAATGACTGAATATTAGCACTAAATGACATCATCTGAAAAATTACAGTAGACTTACAGAAAAGCAGTTGCCAAAGCACAAAAAGGTTGGGCTGACACCTTTTGGCACTATTTGATTTTATCTTCTCTAAGGTTGATCACAGAACTAGAAGCAGATCACTGAGATTTCCAAATACAGCCAGTTCACCACACAAAACTTAATCTCATGCCACTATACAATCCTTAAATACTACACGCTATAATCATTTTTTTAGAATGTAGCACAGTTTCAGAGGAATGGCAAGAGAGCTCATGTTCACTATCAGAAGCTGGAAGAGACAGTCAAATTTTTCACACCCAGCACACAGAAAGGCTAGCCAGCTCACAATTGAATAGAATACAACAAAAGGGAGAAAAACAAAGAGACACAGACACTTAGGAAAAATACAATTAGACTCCCCCAAAAACACTACTTGTGACTCTGGCAGGAGTTCTACAGCTGAACTCTTGCAAAAAGTACTCGTGCATGAAGAATGGAGGTAAAACTCTGACAAATAATAGTTTGATCTAGTTGTGGCTTGTCTCAAATATATTATCTAGATGTGACTAAATCTTTAGCTGCCAAGAGCACAGGCTTTTATCCTATTGAGAAACCTTCAACAATAGGAAGAAGATTTGCACTAAGTGGTCACCACCTTGGTGCTATCTGAACATAGGAGACAATTTATTTCTGTGACAGTACTGCTATCCAGTCATTAGATCATTTTTCCTGTAAAAAGGTGGCTTAGCAGCATGATCTTGAATTTCATTGGATAGTGCTGACAGGAAAATAACTCGTCTGCATATCTCCAGTAGCGAGGATCAGCATAAAGCATCAGAACTCTTTGGGAGACACAAATGCAGAAGGATAAATGAAATTAAATGAAACCTGTATCTACTTTGATGACAGTGTTATTTATCTCTATTGTGACACTGGACTACTGCTGTTCATGACTCGTCTTTCAGTCAGGGAGGATATTCAACAAAGTTGTCCCTGGTAAAGAACATAGAAGTTGTCAGTTTGAGCCACAGTGCATCACTTCCCTTCAAAACAGCCAAAATGAAAGCTTTAACAAAACAAAAGGATTACTTTTAAGCTGATGCCAAAGAATAAAAGCTTGTTATATCCTGTTTGCAGCCTGGCAAGCTTCACAGCCCCATGCTGCATTATTGCCCTTTGAACGATTTTACTATCGACATCTCCAAAAACCTCAGGTCTTCAAAGAAACAAAGTGGACAAAGTGAAACATTACACAGTTAGGAAAGCAGAAGATCAGCTGCATGTTATTACATACATTTAAACGTGTTTGTTAGGTATTATTAGCATGCCACTCAAACAGAAACTGATGAAAACACAAGCATGAAAGGCATTCTGAGGCTGTTTCCTGAACTGCAAATGTAACACTGTGAGAGCAGGTAACAACATCAAAGCACTTTCATCCATAACCTGCACCAAGTAGACCATGGTCATGTAACTTCTCAATATTTCACTATGTCTGAATTAGTTCTGGAAAAATTCATCAACAAAACTCCGTGAAATGAAGCACCAGCTTGTACTTACATGTCAAAAGTATATGAATCTACTCATTGTGACTGTTGACTCAGTGTGTACAGCCTGAGTCATCCATTCCCCTGGTGACCCCACCTCTGCTGAGCCTATCAGTGTACAAAGAATGTTTAAGGAAGAACTGCATTAGGAATAATTTGTGCTTTAATATCAACAAAGAAAAGAGTTAAGATAGCAGGAAGAAACAAATCCTCTACTGATATTTCACTGTTCTCGGTGCTGCACTGACGTGATGGCTGTGCTCTTTGTGCTCTTTCTTCCTGTGTGTGTGTGCCCACGTAAAGAAGTGAAAGACTTTCCTCATGGGACCTTGGAGGATTTTTTGAAAATGTTACTTCTATATAGGAAGAGAGTAAAGACAGAAAAACTAAAAGATCCCAATTACTATATAGCAGTAAGAAGAAAAGAAACAAACAAAATCCAAAATAGAAATCGCCTGGAAATTCATCATCTACCTTCCCTGAAACTGTAACTTTTGATCAGGCACTCAGCACTCACTGCTCCAAGCTCAAAGCCCAGTGGAGCCAAAAAAAATTAGTCTGGCAGAGAAACAGGGAGATGCAGCATCTCCCAGAAATGGAAAAGATCCAGTAGCTAGAATAAACAACATGGGCAATGGCAATTGAAGAGATCCCAGCTCAGAGTCCAGAGTTGTTTGGGAAACGAGCCAAGGAGAAGATCAAAAATTGGGAAATGGCATTGAAACTGAATAGTTTATTTTTGCTAGTGAGGAAAAATACAGTACATTGGTGAATGTCTTCTCATAGTCTGGGTTCACACAATGCATGTATCAGCCTACATGACAGTGTGCAAGGCAGCTCTTGCTTCAACCACTGACAGAAACACTATTTCCCACAGCTTGTTCCTTCCCATATTCCAAACCCAAACAGATTCCAGGGAGCTGGCTATGAAAAGGAATTAACAACATAGCCTTGTCTCCAGGGCATGCTATTTTGTACTCTGTCAGAGTACAAAAAAAACAACAGAAACTTAGTAGTATCTGAAGACAAGGGGCATGGGAAAAGCCTGTGTCTCACATGCACATATATATGTGAAAGTAACATTCAAATTTTTATTCATTTCATTGACAATGCAGCAGCATTATTATCCCAAAGCAACTTAATTTATAAATAATAATGTACAGTCTGTCTTGATAAACTAATTAAGTGAGGTGCACCTATTCCTTAGTGAGCAAAAGGGCATGTTAAAGAAGGGAACATCACACTTGGACCTGTGCTAAAAGCAGAACACTGAACAGGACACAGTTTGCTTTCCTCCACCCTGGGCAGGTGTTGGGGATGGTAGGGAAGCGTAAGAGGAGGAAGTGCACATCACTAACACCTGAAAGCAAACAAAATGAACATTTGAGGATGAGCATTAGCACAGAATGGTGTTAATGACCGTGCCTGTTAGTGCTCCATAATAAACCTCATTTACTGGTTTATTGTAAATATTACTAATTGCTTACTTGTTCCCGTGCCAGCAGGAATGCTTCAGTTTGCTGATGGGGACAGAGAACAGTTGCTACCACAATTTGCAATGTGGACTCCCAGAACAATTCACCATGCAACACTAAATGTTAAAGGATGCAGCCACAAAAATTATAATGTCCATGTTATCACAAAATGAGGGCACAGTTACATAGCCATGAAACAGGTATGTATTAGGAGGGACACTCTTTCGTTTTAGTGACTGTCGGGGTTTAGGCTTGCCAATTTGAAATTCCTCCATCAAGAGTAAAGCAGGCTTAAGCTTAAAAGTAATTAAACTTTATTAACTAACACCAAAAGGGGGGAAAAAACAAGACTCAGAATGAAACCTTCAGAACTCTCCTCCTCCCTCCCCACCTCGTCTTTCTTTCTGACAATGAACTGGAAACAACACACAGAAATCTCAGTCAGTTTTCCACCTCTAAGATAGTCTTTCCTCAGTTCACTTAGGGAGGGAAGCACCTCTCGTTTGCTATGGAAAATTCCCCCACAAGAAAACTGTTCTCTCGTGGTGTCAATCTTTATGAACAACTGCTATCCAGAAAATCCACATTCATGAAACTCCTCCCAACATTTCACAGTCCTTTCTCAGCTGTGCCTCTGGGCCACATCGACATATGGGGTTTTATTTTTAAAGATAAACTGTTC
>VYXF01006518.1:0-91807 GCA_013397295.1 Polioptila caerulea | reverse complement strand
CTGAGAGCACCTTAAATCAAAAATTATAATAATTCACAGGGAGGGAGTTTACATCCTTCATTCCAAGGGAGGCTCCTGCCTTCCCTAGCAGACACCTGTCATTCAAACTCGACAAATACAGAATGTTCGAGGAGTCCGTGTCAAACCATTCACTACCAGCTCTAAGAAGCCTCCAAATTCTTTCTGGAAAGTTACATGACAAATCTCTGGCACAGAGATGTTAGAATCAGCCTTAAGCTTAACAAGTCCAACCCTCCTGCCCAAGGAGAGTCAACCACAGCAGGCTGCACCCACTTGGGTGTTCACAACATCCAACGACAGAGACTACAACATCCCTACGTCATCTGTGCCAGGGCTTGAGCACCCTCACAGGAAAAAAAATCCCAACCATCCCTGTCCAGTAATTCCAAAATAAAACTTGTTTCTCATTCCTGCCTAGAAAAAAACCTAATGGCAAGGGCCATTAGACAGCAGCAGAGAAAACTAAGATGTCAGGCACTGAAGCACACAACCAGGGATACTAAAAATGTATCTTCAGCAGACTCAGTCGTACACACAATTTCCTTTTTAAGTAGATATAAAGTTTAAAATTTTAATCCTACCACACCTGGTTTGATGAAAAAAGTACTGTTTCTAGAAGAAACAGTGTAGTTTTAAAGGATTTATGAAGCTGTGGGGAAGACCAATATCTATTGCTGAAAACATTGTGCAGACACTATACCTTTTAAGCTTTCCTGACAACTGCATAGTTAAGCAGTTCAGGAAAAAAAAATCTATTACATTCTGAACAGTTAAAATGTCAGCTTCCTGGGAGGCAGGGAAAGGTTGGAAGAAGCCAGCAGGGCCCAGACTGCCATCCAAGTCTCAGTTGTAGGTAAGGAAGTCTTAAAGAGCTTTTTATAACAACAAAGGAATAACTCGTCCTTATTTGGCTTGCTGCTCTCTGTGTACAAATATCTTCAACAGAAAACATTCTCAATAAGGATCTAAATAGTCCCCTTCATTCAGACAGCTTTCCTGGACCCACAGAGAAATCAGTCATAGATTTATTATGTACCAGGTAAGTACAAAGCCATCCAATCACTTAGGGGCTGTCCCTGTGGATGTGTACTGATTTAATGGGACTGTGTACTCAGGGCCACTCTCACTGGAAGATGCTGCCCAGAAAATCTCCTTCCACAGCAGAAAACTTCCCAGCTCAGCCACCAAACTGCCACACCTTCTCCCAGTGGCTCTCTCCCACCATTCCCACTTCCTACAGCCTGAAGGGGTAAAGGATGCACAGACATTTGTGTACGTGCAAGCAACCCCCAGCAAGTCAAACCTGCTGAGATCCACCACAGCCACGTGGGAGCTGTCCTAGGGAACCTGGAGAGCCTCATTTGAGAAAATCAGGCTCGAACATTGAACTGGGAAGAGCACACAGACTGGCGAGACAAATAGGAGAAAGTATGCACAGTAGGAGGTATATTTTTGGGCAAAAGCAGGAAGAGAAAAATAATGATGAAAAAAGAGCAGCAGCGTGTGCCAAAAATAACTTCTCTCTAACGCAATGATCTTTAATCCTACTTTCCTATGAACTAGTTTAAAAATACCCTGGAAACACAAGTTTTCCATTTCATCAGAATAATTGAAAAATTAATGTCACATTCACCAGAACACCCAATAATTCAAAAGCCAAGCACTATGCTTGGGAAAATACTAAAGGACAAATTAAGGTATCCACTGAGTTACTTGTTATTGGTATTTTAATACCAAAGTGAGAAAAAAAATTATACAAAAGCTTAATTTTGAGAGAATTGCATTAAATCTCTACCTATAGCTATAAATTTTTAAGTAATTCTGGAGTTCTTTTCCTACATAACTTTCAATCAGCCTTACAAATTACCATTATATTACTGATAGCTATGAGTACCTCAGAAACTAGAAATAGTTCAGGCAAAGCAGCATGGAATGAGGAGATGAACCCATGCTAAGATTGAGCTCTTGCAATTAATCACTGGGATACTGACGTGGCATCACTCTTCAGAGAAAACATAATAGTTTTCAGCATAGACACAACCTTGCCTCTGAAATTTAGGATAAAAAGAATTTTGAAAATATGAAAAAAACAATTGTAAAGTCTATGAGAAAAATATGCCATAGACGCAGTATTTTCAGTATCAAGAAAGAAACTGATTTTGCTAAGAAGTCTACCAATTTTATTTATTTAAGATTTGAAAAAGAAAGGTCCTTCCTAGCCTCATCCTCCTTTTTTTTCTTCCCCTGGACTTATAAATGCAGTAGTTTTCTAACTGACAAGGTTTCAGAATTTGTACATTTCTGACAGAATTCAATCCTATTATCTGCTGCATCATTTGAGAGCTAAGATGATAAACCCCTGTCTCTCAGAATGGCTAAATTCCAAAAAAACCTTTCAACTGCTAAACAGCTTTTCAAATTCAGGTATATACCAACTCCTCTCTAAACAGATTAGCCATAGCTATACAAAACTTATCTCTAGATAAGTGTTTATATCAAAACATGTGAAAGTTGCTGTGACAATCTTTATGCTATTAGATTTAAAAGTTTCCCTTAGTCACAGCCCTGATTTATATAAATTTATATTTACAAGGTTGTCAACCACTTTCTCCTGGTAGTTCGAATACAATTTTTTTTCTTAAAAGCAAAAGCTTCTGAAAACCAAAAATACTTCAATTTCATGCAGCAGAATGGAAGAAAACTGCCTGAAACTCAGTTTGCACCTGGGTTTAACATTGATACTCAAAACATCTTCATGCTTCTTACAACTTTTATCAGCACATCAGCAGATTCCTATAAATCCATCACACTGGAATATACTCAAACAGCAATGATTTACTCCCTCATGCTGATTCATCTTCTGTTCTGACCCACTTCAGGCCCAATAAACATCCCTGCATTAAATGAGCCCACCATGGAGACTAACTGCTACACAGCACCCTGTAATGTAGAATTTTAATCTCTAACACCTACACAGAAATTGAATTTACACAAGTCAAAGCTGATTAATGAAAATCATTAAGTATCAATGGATGTTGACAAGTTGGAAATATTTCTGAGACTACTTCTATTAGGATTTGCTGCTTACTGCCACAGAAACAAATTAGATGCACAAAAATGGGTAATGCTATGCTACATATAATAGGTTTTCAGCAACAAAACAATTTTTCATATTTATGGACTACATAGAGTAGATATCTACATAACTCTATATATAGATAATTCTATGAAGAACTCTATGTAACTGTAAAGTACATAGCATTATAAACAGAATTTTCAGTTTCTCTTAATATGCAAAAAGCAGAGAGAACACTAACTGTACATCTTCCCAAGTTTCATTATTGGAATTTTTGAGTCCTTACATATTAAGGCCTACAATTAGTACAGATTAATATTTAGGGACTGTGACATCATCCTGCTTCTCTAGCTACAACGCAAATGAAGACAATCCCTGCTCTAAAAGGGATTGAAGGGATTTCTAGAATTACAGTGCCTACAGGTACAGATTCAAAAATCCAGCCCAATTCTCTAGGACTCAAACCCATTTAAGCTGGGAGAAAAGACCAAGCATATGAGTTTTTGAAAAGGATTCTGTTTTTGAGATTTCTGGGGTACGTGTCCATGCCACAAACTCATACCACCCCACATACCTCATTAGCTGAACTTGTTTTTCCAACATTACCAAGTCTAATGGTGGTATCTAGCCAGTTTTGGCCTTTTTTCTGACAGAGTATGCAACATGAAAAACTCATGCTTTAAAGAGATGCACAATGATGAAGGAGCAGTGCTTCAGAAGGCTGCCTATTTAAAAATTCCAGTTAGGCTCAGTGTGGTAAGGGCTATCACAGAATCCCAAAAGCCTTCTTTAAAGTGAGCAAAGTACTGTGGGAGGAGAGGTGGATAAAAAAAATTATGTGGGGTCTTGGCAAATCTGTTCTCAAATTGCTTTTGAGCAGTGTTCACACGATGTCTGCATATAGCAAAGAAAGCTTACTGAGAGCACAGCAAGAAGAGCTGACTCTCCTCAGGGGTCACTAACTCAACACCACTCATCAATTTGCTGGATATGCATCATCCACCATCAAACACTGCCAAGAGAGGTGCCAGCATCATGTGAAAGATGATAGGCATTCACTGCCTCAGAACCTTTTTGGAAGACTGTTTCACTTGTTGCTTTGTCTGCACTGAAACCGACTGCAGTTAGCTCAAGTTCTCCTGCAGAAGTGGGGAAAGAAGAAATTCCTGCAGGAGATATTGCAAAAACATTCCAAGTCCTAAGTCAAAACATGCCAACACAGTCTCTGACTGGGCTTGAATTGCTGTCTCTTTGGGAGGATTCCTTTCAGTCAAAAAAGACTCATCATAGCAACACTGAGTTACTAAGAATAAACTGCATTTAAAGTATCTTATACTGTAGTGCAAAAGTCTCAAAGCAGACAGAAGTCAAATAAGTAGTTCCCAGAGGAAAACAAGAGCATTCTTTCCCATCATGTGGTAGTTTTTCTACATCCTGAATATTTTCTGTTCAATTTAAATTGTCTTCTATTTACTATTTGTTGTTAGGATGTAACAGTATCTAATATACATCAGTAAAACTACTGATGTATATCTAATGTATAAAACTACTAATGTATATCTAATATACATCAGTAAAAAAATGATATATAGGAAAAAAGGGATAGGAAAAAAAAACTTGAGTAGCTGGTTTGGTGGAAGATGGAATTTGTGTGGGACCAGACCAAACTCAAGTAAAATTCAGGAAATTGTTACAACAACAAAGAGCAAGATGAACAAATAAAATTTAAAATTCACAAATCTAGCGTTCATTTTCATATTTTTGCTGCTATTGTTTCTAACATGACCAACACAACTTTTTTTGAGGGATAAATACTCCTCAGTAGTAAGTAGCACTGTGAGTTTGATTCAAAGGGAAATGATCACTTTTTAGATTTACACAGAAGTGTGATGATGACTTTTTTTTACAATTTTCTTTGGCTAACACCACAAAGCATAATTTATTCACCAACTCATAACTTGATGAAGCAGAAGGATAACCAAGTGGGCAAATTCTCCTAGGATCAAGACTGGTTTCAAATTTGTGGCAAGGATAAACCAAGTCTTTCTGCTTGTCATTCTTCCAGGAACAGCTGCTGAAAAAGCTCCAGATTATGTTTCAGAATTGGAAAAATCATTCATTCATGCTCTTTGAGCAGCATTGATGTAACATTTATGTTCAGTGTGCAGAGTTAAATCTGCTTCAAGACCTTTTCCAAATAGATGGCATCACAATATCACTCAGGGAAAAATAAGATTGTGGACAATAAAAAAAGGATGCATTTACAGGTAGCTTTTGTATCAATCCACTATTCCATAAAAAGAATAAACAAATAACCTAGAAAATTTTAATTTTAATTATTTTAATTACTTGCTTGTTTTCTGTGAATTAATGAGATTTTGTAAAAACAAAATCACGAGATTTACACTACTCTACACTTTGAAAAGTACCTAGAGGTTACTCTACAATAGAACAGTCTATCAAAATTCACTGCCCTAACATATTTGCAAAAAAAAAAAAAAGAGCTATTTTGAAAATGTCAGAGCTCTCATTAAAATTACCACCTGAATATGCTATGATATGTGCAGAGGCATTCCTTTCTACACAGCTATTTTGGTTCCTCTTACCATACTACAACCACCATATCCTTGCCCTCTCTTCACAACTCTAAGCTATTAGACAAATGCAAAAACAGTAAAATTGTGTTGGTTATTGACAGAGTAACTAGCAAAATTATTTCCATTTGTTCTCTAATTTATTTCTCGCTATTAACATCATGTTCATTATCGAGTTCATCTTTGAGCACTTTGGCCACCAACTGTGCATTCTACCCCACTCCCTCATTTTTCCAATTGTTGTTGCTTGTTTTCTTGTGCTGCTTGGCCAGTTAACTATCAAATATCCTTAGAAGTAAAAGCTCTTGAAAACTTCACAATAAGTGTTCAGCAATATGCAGTAATAGCTATTACCTCCTACTTCAGCTGGGCTCACACACTTCACATTGAAGTAGCACAGCTGCTTTGAAGTCAGGAACCCACAATTTATTTAGTTAGGTCTGGGACTCAAGGGCTGGGATATTTTTGAGAAGCAACCAAGAAGAGTGGCTTCAAAATAAATATGAGATTTAACTCTGCACACTTCAAAGTCATGGGAAAGATTTTTATCAGTTTCACTGGTTTGTTATTCAGGCCCAGTATCTGGTTTCATTCCTTTTGCCGTGCTCCTCCTCTCTCCTGAGCACTCTGCACAGGCTGTCATATCCTACCTCCAAATGCTTCATGGAACTGCATGCAGAACACAGGCACTCAAAATGCCAAACAACACGGGAGAGTTTGCAATGTTAAACTTAGCAGCAGCTACAAGGTTCAGAAATCAGCCATATTTCCAAAAAGTCCCCAGGAATATGAAACTCAAAAATCTTTGTTTAAAGGATGCTCTGAATCCAAAGTTATGTTACAAGACAGGCATGAGTGTATTGCAGTGGAAAGCTGTAATTCAGGTGAGTTTTATTCTTTGCTTTAACCTCAGGGAAAAAGAAAAAAAAAAACCCAAACACTTTATTGAACTTTAAAATAAAATAAGAGAGGGCAATATTTAGACATTTTATCAAGAGAATTCTTTCCGGAGTATTATGGACATAAGAGGTTGCAAGGTAACTACCACAACAAAATACAAAACCCTAGAAAGAATTTTGATATCACTATTTCAAAATTTAGTTATCAGAACTTCAAACACGGAACAGCAGTATTTAGATATAATGTCCCTAAATATAACTCATGTATTAGGCAGCACGTGAATATAATTTAAAAGCTATATTTTGTTTTAGTTGCTGAAGTTCCACTTTTGAATGTTATTTATTAACCAACAAGTGACAAGAGATTTAAACTACAATTTTTTAATATATTTAAACACATTTGTATATCAACTGATACAAGCAAATGTCTATTTGCATACATATGTGTAAGTATGCCACTAATGTAATAATATTGATTATACAATGAATATGAACTAAATTACAGGCATAGGCCCTCCTTTCAGGGCTAGAGGCCAGCTTTATACATCATTAACTGTTAGATTTGCCTTCCAAATTCTAAATGCCAAATAACAGCCTAATCAAGCTGAAATATCTCTACACAGAGCCCTAAGATCTGGTTACCCAAGCCAGGCGCACATCATAGCTGTGGTGCTTGCTTGCAGCAAATTCCTCACTCATTCCTGCTTACCATGTTTTGGCTCATCTCAGAGAGAGATCTGGTAAGTCCTTGATTAGCTAAAATGAATGCCAAGTCTTTAATTAGACAAAATCCCTCCAAGGATGGTGTCGGCCAAGCAGTGTCCTCGGCCTGCCAGCAGCAGTGGTGTTCCCCAGATGCACAGGCCAGGCTGCAGAGCCCCTCCAAACCCTGCCAGTAACCAGGTGAACAACACAGGGGCACCTCCACTGGCTGCCCTTGTGAAGGCAGCTTTAGCTGTTTGGGCCATGCAGCGTGGGCATCCTTCCCAGCTGAATTGTGCCTGTGTCACTCATCAGCAGGAGGTGTCTGCTGCACATTCGTACAAACAAACAGAGCAATGCTGCTGACTGGGGTTGCTGGAGCTAGGAAGTGTTGGCATGGGAATGTTGATATCTCTGTAACAAGGATAACTGCTAAGAATTTTGTTGGCTGTTCAGCCACGAAGGTGGATTCCCCTAATGCAAGTGTGTTATGCTTAAATATTTAGTACTATTTAAGGACAAGGACACTAAGAATCACCTTCCTACAATTGCCTGTGTTGCCAAATATCCCTGACTTATGGTTCTGGGCAGGAGTATCAGCCAAAACCAAGAGGTTTATGCTTCTACTCCCATTTGCTACCTGAGCAGCAGCAGGAGACAGTGCATAAGATCCCTCACAGGGCTGCAATGACTCAATCAATAATGCTGCAGAACAAACCACAGAACATAAATGCCTACTAGAAACAGCTCAATGCAAAACACAAATACTGACACTGAGTGAACAGAGATCCATCCAGCACGAGCCCAAACAAGTCTGAAAATGGCTTTACTTTGTTTTTACACTTCTGCCTGCTGGGGCACATTTATCACTGAAAGTAACTTCTGAAGCACTGCTCATCTAATTTACAGACAGTGCCTCCCTCTCCTACACTACACCAGAGTCATTGTGCGAGTTTGTTATTGCTGGAATGCTGCAATTACTGGCTCTGCCCAAACACTAAAGCCACATCACCTATAAAAAGTAAACAGAAATGCACAGAAAAGTTAAATCTGCTCTTAACGATTATTATACCATGGCAATTCCCCCCAAGAGAGAATGAGGCCTTTGTTCCATGCCAACATTTAACAATTTCTGCAGAAATGTCTGTACAGAAAAAAAAAACAAAAACATTACCTACTCAACAAAATTTTTTGTAATGCCCTGACAATCTAATTTTTAAAAGACATACAGATCAAAATTCACACATAAAATTTAAGGTATTCTAAAAATGGTTGCATCAAATAGAATTGTGTCTTTCCCAAAGGGCAGAGCTTTGAGGCATCAGCTTTTCAATGAGCGTAGCATGCAAGCCAAGTGTAACCCAGTTCCAAGGACAAGGCCAAGAAAGAGGCTCCCAAAACTCAAGGGGCAGAAACAGAACCTGCAGTCACATCACTGATGGCATCCTGTTTTGTGTGTCTGGGGTTTTGGAAGGATATTTGTTTGTAGACCATTTAAATTCCCAAATAGTGGGGTCTAATTGATATTTATACAATACTTTACTTACAGTTATGCATATTTCCCTCTCCCTCTTACACTTTTTTGCAACAGATGTTAAAGAAGTTTTTATACCAGACTAAATTTAACAGATACTGAATAACACTGAGTAAAAGTTTCTCAGTGTACAGCTACACAACACCAGATAAATATTCGCAGGTCATATGGATGTAAAATCATAACATATTTGACAAGTTTTAGTTCAGAATGCAGACAGCACATAGTATCAAATATTTAAAAAGCTGCACTATTTGTAGCTATGTTATTTTACCATACATAGGAGCAGAGAATAATCACAGGATCATTTCAGTTGGCAAAGACCCTGAAGAGAGCCCAGCCACTAATCAACCAAACCTAGTTATCATCCCTATCTCCCACACAGAATTATTTTGGAAAAAGAGTTTATTAGTTAGTTTTAGTTAGTTATTTAGTTTACAGCAAATAATTATTTCACTTACTATTTCAAAGGCTTCAAAGCTTTTACACTGAAATAACAGTGAAAAGTAGCCAAGTTTGCTTTGCACAATTTGGGCTGACAAATTATGCTCCTCGACCTTGCATAATAAATACACCGTTATTCAATTAGATTGCTTGACTTACTGAGCAATCTGAATTATTCTGTACCCCCTAAATGGAGGGGAAAGCTTGAGCTGATAGAACACCTCACAAAACAATTCTGTTACATACTATAGCAATATATAGTTCTCATATACCAATTACTTATACTAAGTATAAAGTGTCAAAGTCAGGTAAACATTTACATTGTCTCTTCACTACCAACTAATATCCCATCTAGATTAAAGTTTGTTCTAAAAAAACAGTATTTTTATCTGAATATTGTTTCAAAAAATTCAAATTAAATGTCTTTTTCCAAATAAGTACTATTTCACAAACTACATTCACAAAGCTCTTGGGCAGATATTCAGCCTGGTAGAGCAGCACAGCATAAGAGAGTTCAATAATCCTTTAGCCATTCCAACCAATTAAGAAACTAAAATCAGCATTTCAAAAGACATGCACAGGCACTTCTCCCACCCAGACTTTCATTTTTTTAAATAGGTCATATGTCACACTGTATAACACTCTCTATATAAAAACTCCTCACATACAGACAAGCCATTATCATTCCAAAAATTCAAAATTATATCTTACCAAGACTGAACTCCAGCTTTGGTTCATTTGCAATTCTCTGAATACCTTAAAAGGTCAAGAAAAAAAAAATTAGAAATAATTTGATTTCCATGTCTTGCTTTTTAATACATAGTAAAACTTTCTCATGACTATAACCACTGCCATTGCCACTGAAGTAACATTTTGTGTTAGAAACTCATGGTCAAAGCAAACTTGGATGGCATATTTGCCTGCAAAAAGGCTACATTTGAAGAAGACTTCCTTCTCAATAGAAACTTTCTGTTTCTGGGAAGGAAAACTAGGAAAAAACCCCAGGCTTTCATGGATGGGTACTTGCAAGATTTTTAGTCACAATGACTCACTATATATCTGTTGCTAAAACATTAAGTCTCAGAATAAATTTTTAAGTAGGTATGTCATAACATTAAAAACAAACCCCAAGTTTTGTGAAAGGAGATAAATCAGATTAATAAAGTAAAATACAAACACATTATTGATCTACAAAGAAATTGTAAAGTAACAAACTCAACACTTTTTTGCTAGAAAATAAGTATACACATTGCTCTTCTCACGTAGCAGAAAGAAGAACAGTTAATCCATTGTGGAATTATGCTCTACTGTATATTTTACTGCAAAGAGCAATATTTTCTTGTGCTAAAATAAGGGACTGAACCACAGAGATTCAACAAGAGAAACACAGGAAGCAAGGAGGGAGAGGTGAATAACACTGAGTCGTTCACCTGATGCAGAAAGTAATTGGACCAGAACTACAGTTTCAATAAATTTGGAAAAATTAAACTCTCTCTTCTTGACATTTTTGTATTGTCTTCAGTAAGCATTCTAATTATTGGCTAGCATTGAAGAAAAAGGTTAGATGGGAAGGACTGAGTCAGTATATGAACTCAAACAAGATTTTTTAAAAAATATAAAATGTTAAAAACCCACAAACAAAAAGAACTGCCCCAAATTTAGCGTTGTGTCTCCTCCATAAAAAGTTAATGCTCCTGAGTATAGATTCACCCCGTTCTCACTAGTGCAGCTATTCCTTCACATCTGTGTGAGAAAAATTACAGCGACTGAGCTTAGAAAGGTGAAAAAGAAAAAAACAAAAAAAGTTGGATTCTTTTTTTTTTTTAATGGAGCTTTAACAAATTTCTGAGTGGAACTCTGCCATTAACATATTGGCCTGAAACACCTTCATGAGTATGCTGGATACAGAATTGATTAAGTGACCAAGCAACTGAAACACAGTCTTCTGACTCCAGGGCAGCAAATACAACTCATCATGGCTACTCACATTCAAATCTCCAGAGTGCTTTCACATCCCAATAAACACATCTGTGATACTTGTTTAAGTATCACTAAAGCTTTATACATTTATCAGAGTCATCAGACTATATCTTAAACAGTAGTCCATATGTTCATATAGGACATAAAAGAGAAAAAAAATACTTTAAGCCTTATGAAGAAAACAGGTTAGAGAGAAAAACTCAGAAACACGAAAATCATTTGATCCTCTGAAGGTTATGTGCATAAACCAAAATATATCAGGGAAAAAAATTTAATGATAATTTTCATCAGTTCGTGTCCTCTAAACTGCACTTTGACAAGCAGAAGTTGAACAGCATTTTGTACCCTGCTCATGACACTGTCTGAACTGCCACAGAGACTGGGCCACCTTTATTGAACCACTCCATAAAATGAGTACATGCACTTACTCGTAAACTGGGGCTCTCCTAGACTGTCTAACTGGGATGAAGGGAGAAACTGTCGTGCTTCATCTGATGATCTCTCCTCTTTGATTTCCATGATCAGTCTCCGGAGCTGCTGAATTTTATTCCACAAACCTTCTGAGTTCGCCTCTCCCCGTGCCACAGCCCAAGATTCACGGTCTGGCTTTGATGCGGCTTCAAGGTAAGGATCCGGATCTCCACTCTGAAACTCTGCACTCAGAAAGCATGAAAGCAGCTCTTAGGGACTGTGATTGGAAAGGGGGATGATGGAAATACCATGTCACAAACAATCAAAACCACCACATACACACTTATGTTCATGGTCACAGAACCATGCAGCTCCATCCACCTCTGGAGTCAGACCCCAGCTCCTTCAAACTCGGTGCAATACTAAACATATCCACAGAGTAGTTCCAAAAGCAGTTAACAGATGGCTAAATTAGGTGGCAGAATCAAACCAAAAATGGGAAATCCTTTTCCAGCACAGATTCTGCAGCCTAGCAGGCAGCTCTCAGAGGTGCTAACTTGAAAAAGAATTTGATTTCGCAAGGGCAGCCGACACAGTTCTGTCAGAGAGTGGGATTCACCAGAATGAATGTGTCCATCATCTCTTCTATTAAAGATCTCCATTATGCTCAGCCACTCATTCATCCTTGCCAGAATACAGATCAGGAACACCTGCAGATAATCTAGCATGACATAACTCCTCTGTGAGGATTCAACAGGTTGTACGTGGGAGCTTCTGACCTCATTACTATCTACGTGTCATTTGCTGTTCTGCCTGGAGTCTAATTGTTTAATGATGAAAATTTCTGAGAACAAAAGAAGAAGGAGGGGAGTGGGGAAGATGAAGCTCACAAGGAATCCAGGTAAATAGCAAGGCTTGGTCATTTGATTAAGATTTGAACAGGAAGAGAAAACACCTCTTAGGCATTTAAAATTCTGCAGTACAGATGGCTTCACAGAGTCACAAATTCAATGTGATATTTAGTGCAACACACACTGAGAGGAGCAAACTGGGAAAGAAGGAAAATCAATGCTTCTTTAAAACAAGTTACCAACTAATTTAGGAACATAAGACTCTATAAAACACTTGCTACTGTATTAATAAGGACTGAAGTATTTTGTTGGGCATCAAAATCATTCTGACCTAAAACAGCCATGTATCACATTACTGGGTGAAACAGAACAGTAAAAGGTTTTCATACTTAGTTTGAAAATCCAAACAACATAGAAAAGTGCTTTTCCACACAATGTGAACCTAAATTCCTTTACTACCTTAAGTATCTAACCTTGGGTACTTGCACATGTGTTATTCTAAACCTGTTTGCACTTCATAAACTGAGCATCTGCCAGTTACAATTACCTCTGCTTTTATGGTTATGGAGGGAATAAAAGATGAAACCTCAAGTCTGGAAGGCTCTAAAAACTGTACACAAATCCCTGTGGAGGTGGAACAAGATTTTGTCTGGGCTGGATCTAAGGAAATCTAACTGTGCAGCTGCAGATTCTGCTAAAAATGCTGGGTAACATTTCATGTACCTGCTGGACCATATAGATTTCATGAGGAAAGGCTGGAAAGAGAAATGAAGTGGAAATATCTCTTTGGCTTCAGAGGCAGTTAAAAAGTTAATAAGGATTCAAATGCTTGCCTCTAACCCTAGCTCAGTCACAAAAACCCAAGTATTCAGTTCTTGAGAGAAGAATATTCAAAATGTTAGGGAGCTGCAGATGTTCATTAGATCCTGTTTTCACACCAGATGTGTTCTTGAGCGACCAAACCTGACCAAGCTGAGCTCTGCTGTTTGTCAAAGATGCCTGATGAGACAGAGAAGATTTAGCTGTAAGCTCTCCTGTGATCTGGTGCTGCATGTGAGCTGTGAGGGCAGTAACCTTCAGAAAGATCAGTATTTAGAAGAGCTGATAATTTTCCTGTTGCTCTGGTAAGGTCTGCACCAGCAGAGTGCTCTACTCCCTTCTGTCACTGACATCAATGAGTCAGAACTCTGTTATATTTCATAGTATTTTGGAGCTACTAGTGGAAAATCAAAGGAAAGGAAAGAAAAGGCATGTAATCAAGCAGCATCAAGATTAAAATTAATTAGCAGTCACCGTAATTAAAAAAAATAAAAAAAAACAAAAAAATCCAAACAAAAAAGCCCTGAACCCCCTTCCACCTCCAAAAAGCCACCAAAAAATGCACACACAAAAACAAACCACAAAATTAACATCTGCTTATACCATTCAACCTTTAAAAGCACAGACAATTTTAATAAAAGCAGTTTGGATATCCAAAATACCTTAGTGAAAGAAAAGCTGTTGGAGAAACACTAAACAGTCAAAATACAAATATACCAAGGTGTTCTTCTCTTTTCTCCCTTTATCTTTAAATGGAAATAGGAACAGTAATCTTGCCTTGAAATATCCTACCATTAGCTAGATAAAAAACATCTGCTTTGGGAGGAAATCGATGTTTTTCAATTGAAATCACGCTATTTATATTTACCTCTTAGCTATAAAAATCAGACTGCCAAGCTGAAAAGACATACTGAATCATCATTAATATGCATGGAACCAGAAATGAAGAGTGAAATGCAGTAGGAGTGGGCATAATTCACTTTATTTTGATCTAACAGGTGCCAGTTTTGAGATGTGGAAATTCATTCTAAACTATCACTTCAAAACACTACAGTCTGCTATATTTAGATCCTTGGAGTACTCTGACAGCTAAGTTAAATTCTGAAAAGCATATGAAAATGCCTAAAAAGTACTCATCACTACAAATGTGAAAAATTTAATTCTGCAGATCCAACAGTAGGTAAGTCACTTATTTTCCATTTTTGTTTCAATGCACATAATCAAAATATGGTTTGTGTTGGAAGGGACCTTTAAGATCACCTAGTTCATTACATCATCTAGTTCAATCCCCCTGCCTCTGGACAGGAACAGCTTCTGCTAGACCAGGTTGCTCAAAGTCCCATCCAGCCTGGCCTTGAACACTCTCAGGGATGGGGCATCCACAGCTGCTCTGGGCAGTCTGTGCCTGTCCCTCACCATCCTCACAGGGAAGAAATTCTTCCTAACATCTAATCTAAACCTATTCATTTTTAGTTTAAACTTCTCCTCCCTTGTCCTATCATCCCATGGCCTTGTAAAAAGGCTCTCCTGTAGATCCCCCTTTAGGTATTGAAAGGTTCATGTGCCAAAAGTCATCTTGCCAGAGGAAACACAACATGAAAAATGCACACTGGTAAAAAAGTCTGCTGCAATGAAGGAGCACACAGGTTTATTCATGTAATAAAGATCATTATCTTCTTGCTCTTCTCCTTCAAATAGTTGCTGACCATTATTTTAAAACAGTTACATACAGTACTCCTTAACAAGCTCAGACATTTAATCCCAAATATCAGTAGGGGGGAAAAATTTTGATATAAATCGTACCCAAAATGAAACTAATGGATCCACAAATGTAATGAAGGCCTCAAACAAATGGCAGACATGTCAGAAGAGTTACATAAATAATTAAATAAACAAATGCTATTCTATGTTTTATTAAAGTATTAACATTTAAATAAATAATAGATATATTTATCCATAAAAATATAAATAACAAACCTAAACACAGTAGTATTTCATAGGTGGACAAAAGCACTTCATACTTTGCTGCTAAGAAGTTATCATAGAACATGAGCACCCTTTGCTATACTGGTACTGAAGATAGGAGGTACCATGAGTAGTTTGGGAAAAAAACCTTACCTTTTGCAAACATTTACTGCTGACCTCAACAACAACAGTGCCTTATCTAGTTTGCACTCCTAGTTTTACTGTTGTGATGTTGTTTTTGAACAGGATGACATGTAAGATTTAAGAACATACTATATTAAGAAATTTTTCTATCTACTTGTGAATCTGCCACAGCAGAACAATAATCCTTCAAGCTGGAGATCCCCAGTGGGGCTTCATGAACCAAGGGGAAAACCTTCAAAAAATTAAACACACTGGTTTTCTTTGCAGAACAAACTTTGAACTTAGTAGTCCTAAATTGAAAGGAAAATTCTATATCATTGTGTCTTGATCTCTTGCTGCTCCACCTCATTTCAGTATCAGAGACCAGTGGAAGGCAAGACCTGAGGAAGCAGACAATGGAAAGCAAACAGCTTTGCATAGAACCTTTTCTGGTCTATTCAGCAACAACTCTTTGCTGAAGCACAGCCTCAATGAGACTTTCTCCCACAGAAGTCAGCATAGAAAGTTTTGGTCCCACAGTACTTGTGCCGCTCAAATAAATAACTCAATGCCCCTGCTCTGAAAGACTGCAGTCAAAAAAGGGAGCAGCACAAACAGCTGACACATTCCCAGTGGCATTGGAAAGTCTTTTCTACTCTAAAGCAACAGTCTAAAATCAGAAATGCTTTTTGATGTTTGATTCATCTTCAGAAAAATTTTCCTTCTTTGCATTAATTTCATAATAAAATTTATTTTTCCCAAGTTTTTCAATTTAACAGTAGCAATCGCTTCTTTTTCATCTAAATAGTTCAGTTGTTTTAAAAAAGAAAACAAATTTCTTGCAAAAAATGTCTGAGTGACGTTTCTCTAAATTTTTAAGAGTATTTTCTTGTCATTTAAATCACAACCTTTTACACAGAAACATTGGTTTCACCAAAACATTTTAGGCAGTTATTGGACCTAACTCTTGTCTTTCAAAAGACTGCAGTTTAATGGAAAGGCTTTCAAAATAATAAAATAAAACAAATTCATTTCCACTTCGGTTTTACATCTTATTCACTTGTTATTAACTTTCTATTTTTTAAAGAAGATTTTATTGGTTTATTTTACTAAACAGGTAAAGGTGACAAGAAGACTGATACACTTTTGCTTGCTTTATTTTCCTTCATGAGAGTTTAAGCATACCATACAGGCCAAAGAAGAAATTGCTGGGATAATTCAAATTAATAAAATCTACGAAGCCCAAGGTCAACATCCACAATGACACCCTTGACTTTTTTAGAGGATCAGTGTTTTTCCTTCTATGCTAATATGCAAAGTAAGAGTGCAAACAGGTTAAAGGTTGTCTGTCTCTTTTCACACACACCGGCAAAAAAGTAATTCTCAGCTCAGCTGCTAGCTCAGCAGAGGAAAATGGTTAAGAATATCAGTGAGTCACTAACACTCTAAAATATAAAGCACCATCACAGCTAACCACCATATGCTGTAACAAAAGTAGAATGGAAGCTTTGATACGTAAATTATATCCGCAGGATATTTCTAATACGGACATCAGAGGCTTTTAATTCACAAAGCTGTCTGAATTCTATATGCTGATGCATTTCATGTTCAAATTAGTAGTGATGAAATCATCTCATGGTTACTCATGATGCTATGTTAATCTTTCTTTGGAAGTTATATTTTCAATCAAAGATAAAGAATTTAATTAAAATTTTTATCTTCAGTGATTTTTTTATTTTTTTTTATTTTGCAATGCTGGAATAAACTTATATAAGTTACAATTATAAGCTTCATTTAAGTCCCTACAGAACCTCACCAAGAGTGTCAGTATTTGAAATTAATATAGCATGATGCCCTAGGTTTACTACTGCAGTACAACACTCCTCTTCTTTTAGTACCTGTCAGCTTCCACACGGCTTCTATCCTTTCACTAAATACCAAACCTATACTGGAAGCAATGCAAACCACACAAATATTTGAATACCACAATGGTATCTCAAGATCCCTGAACAAATACCCTGCAGCATTCACTGAAATTTCCAAGGATGGTCTTTGCAAAGGCCTGCTGGGGGACTGCTTTTGCTGAATGGAAGCAGCTCCTATCACTGGCTGGACCCTCAGTCTGCCTTAAAAAAGGGAAGATTCAGAGGTCTTCTTTCTGTGCCTAGATCTGCAAGAGGAACCTTTGCAAACACCTCACTTATTCCACCTCTAAAATAAGGAGTGATCCTGATCTACCTTTCCAAGCCACCACTATTGGAAAAAAAGCTTCCAAGTTTAAGTGGCTTGCAGACCACAAATGGCAAAAGTGAATGCTTGCTGTCTTAGGGGTGTTCCTACATACAGGCCCCCTTTTTATTGTTTTCCTGATGTACTGCAAGATGATTTAGATGACTGACCTTGTAGGAAAAGCTCTGTTTTCTTCCTTTGCTCCCTCCCACCCTCCTCATTAGCCCTACCTGGATGTTACAGCTCTCACTTCCCTAACTCTAAGGGACCACACACAGTAATGCAATACAGTCTTTAAGGAATCTCTCTTCCTGAGTGACAGAAGAGATTCACAGATCAAGAGAAGCTAGTGCCTGCAAGCTGTCTCTCACATCTGGTTTCATTTTACTGTGCCTGTGTCCCTTGAGGACATTCCCAATTTTGCATTGTACACCATCATGCAGAGGAAAGGAGGCAGATTAATACATGCATGAGGCTCTGTACAGCAAAGTGGTACAGAGCCACTGACTGTTCCTGGGGGCTGTTTGAACAGAGTCACAGAGCACCTATTGTCCTATTCCAGGGAAACACAACAGTGACCCAAGGATCACCCTGTCCTCCTAATGGTGACCAGTTCCCAGTAGAAGGGCATGTAAGGCATCAGCCACATGCAGGGTCAATGGTCACCTAACAAATCCTTCTCTTTCCTTCCATGGTCCACTTGGAAACCTTCTGAGTTAGGCTTCTTCAGGAACACTCCACTTGAAGCCCTGACAGGGTTATCTGCTCTGACTGCTTCTCTACAGCCCACAGTGCCCTGAGATGATCAGCAACTCCACAGAATCACTAGATGTTGCATGAACATGTTCTTATTTTTCTCTCCAAGCTTACTCCACTGCCCTTCATTATGTTCTCTTCCCCAATATCCCAGTTTGTCTCCATTTCTCACTCTTATGACTCCTAGGATTCAATCCACCAGTCAGAGACACATGGACACAATTGGACAAAGGCTCTCTCCAATCCCCATTCACAGTTCCAAACTGAAGCTTGCAAGATGAAGAAAATGTCCTTTTACCACCACAAGTTCAATCTCACAGCCTCCTCTCTTGGAGCTTCTGCTGTGCTGTGGCACAACTGTCCTCCATCAGTTCCACAAGAAATTTGACATCGTGAGCAGGTCACTCTATCCTGCTTTCATCTGAGTGCTCTGAAGTCCCAGATACACATTCTATAGCTTCTTTTGGCTCTCAATAGCCAATGGATCTAATCTTGTGACACCACAACTAGCTTTTCATGGTTAAAGCCCCTACTGATAAAAGGCCTCTCTTCCTACTTCCCGAGTTTGGTTTTTCTCACCCATTTTGTCTTCCGAATTTTATTCTATCCCACAGTACATGGATTATTATTTCACTTCTTGTAGTATTTTATCCTCATTCAGTACACTGTATATCATCTTCATTTGTCTTCAGTTTTGTTCTAATACCTCATAATAGTCTGGCTTTCTTTTCCCATCCAACATATCATCAGCCAAATTGTCATCCTTGGTCTCCAGCACAGGAAAATTGCCAAGTCTTCAAGGAGACACATTTCTCCTCTACCTGTCTGTCTCTTCCTCTATCTTCTGTTTGATCGTGCCCCAGGTATTCATCATCATTTGCAGCTCTGTTTACTTGGAGTTTTCTACAGTTTCCTCTTTTCCCCTTTAATATGTTTTTAGAGGCGTGCAGAATGCCACCCTTACCCCTGGTTCCTACTCAAACACCACTAGCCTTAAAAACTTGGGTTTGGAAAGTCTGTCTCTCAGCTAGTTCCTAATTATACAAGCTTATTTCTTCCTCCACACATATTCACTGGCTCTTTTTTCTCCACATGCAGCCTGAAGTGCTTACTCAATATTCATCATCTGTGTCCCCAGCTTTTGGGCTTAAAACCTGCCACAGAAACTGTCCTGTTTGCAGGCTTCAAAGCTAATTGAGTCCTGTCAGCAATTACAGCTGTATTCTGGGTTCAGTTCAGCAGCATTGTGTTCAAACACTGTAAAAGTGCCAGAAGGGAACTGACATGACTGTATTTATACTTGTAAAGTTGGAAATTCTATGAATGAATTGGACTTTTTGAGGGCACAATTAGAGAGACTCAATTAGAGAGTCAATGGGAAGCATTCAGCTCTTATAGTCAGGGAAAGCAACGATTTCAAACCCAGAAAGAAATACTTTTTGATGCAGTGCCTCAACACCAGGCACAAAACATATGATTTTGCTCCCTACAAAAGATGAAGGATTTGAGCTATTCTGCAGAATACTACCCAGACAAGGATAAAATCCACAATGAATATAATTTAAGTCACTGCCTTCTCACACATGACCAACCACTATGAGCCACTTCAGCAGGTGAGGACAAAAGTCAGCATAATTAATGCAACATTTTCTTAGAAGTGGGCTGGAGATTTTGTTGCATAAAAACAGATGATAGGAACTTCTACTGAATGTAAATGTATCCATCAATCAAGCCCACAAATGCAGCCTAACTTTTTTACTTCTGTTCTTAGACCATCACAGCGAACAAAAAATGGCAAACTCTTCTAAGGACTTCAAAACTCTGCAGTGGTATCAGAAAGAATACGTGTCATAAAAAATTTCTAACACAATGGCTATTTAAGCCACTCCTGCAGAGAAAACTGTCAGCACTTTCTCCAAATAAAATCTCTCCCCTAAAACAAGGATTCTGATTTATATGAAATAGCTATTATTTTCTGCTGTTTTTAACAATTTTATGGACGAAGAATTGATAGGAGGTGAGAAAAAACAAGAAACCTGTCATTTAATAGGGAGTTTAGCAATAATTAGTTATTGAAGAATAAGATGCATTGACTATGCATCAACATAAACCCTATTTGTACAAAATAGCTGACAAAACAGAATCTCAAACTTCTATTTATTGTCAAAGGAAGATGATGGCATGACTTTCAATTGATCTTAGGATTTTCTTTGTAGGCATGAATTCAGAGAACAGCAGTATTTAAATGTATGCATCAAATAGACAGCAGGACATATTTTAGTTAAATTTCTAGAAAAGTTCTAATCTCTGGGTGGCTGAGGTTTTTTATTTTCTTTTTTTTTTTTGACAAAAATAAAAGAGTCAAACTGAACACATTGAGATATGTCTTACTTACTGAGAACTATTGAAACATCTGTTTTAATCCTGAATTCCACTACCCAGCAGCGCTCCAGGATTACCACTTCAGAGGCATCAGAACTCTGTGAAACAAAGATGGCAAAACATTAGGATTTGGAACCTGGCTGGGAAGTCTTTCTGTTCAGCTGTTCACAGCTGAAGTGACTTGGAGATACAAAGACAACGAGGCATAGAAGTCAGTAGGCAGATGGATTAAGGCATTCTTTAATTACTGATCTGTTCCATCCTACTTCAGCTCAATGAGTTACAAAAGGAATAAACTGTAAGAAAAGACCCTGCAGGAAACTTCAAAAAGTAACTTCAGAGGGGTTTTTTTTTCATACTTCCAGAATTCAAAAGTTTAGATGACACCTCATTCCTAAGCAAGTCAGGCAAGCCCAGCTCATTCGAACTTGCATATTATCTCATATTTTCTAACAAGACTTAATCAAATGTCATATTCTATTCAAAGACTTGGATATTTTCAAGTGAACGAAATAACATGTAATTTTACAGAAGGCATTTCTCTTCAATTTTTATTTGAAAGGAGTTTCTTTATCAGCACTTGAAACTTTGAATATGGTCTCTGGCAATGCAATTCAAGTGACATTAAGTGATACAGACCTACTGCTGAATGCAATAGGATACAAATTACCATTATACTTTTTTGTGAGTGCTTTGCAGACAAGATGCAAACTCTTCTAGTTAATAAGTGTGACTCATATTTCAGAAGAGTGAAGCTATCAATCACCCCCTCAGGATTAATATTTTTTTCCCTTGAAACTCTTATTATCCATTTTTTATCACTAACATCTGGTAACAAATAGCCCTTAGAACACGCACCCATACACACCCTTCATTCCAGGTTCCCCACATGCATGTCACAGAGCTCATTCTCTGCCTCAGTGAGATTCTGCAGGGGTTAATGCAAATGCTTATTTTAACACTGCTTCCTCAGGTGGTACTTTATTTCAAGTGATCCTGAAGATGAAATGTTTTTAATATTGTGCAGCAATTTTACCAAAAGCCTGAACTTTAGTTTCACTTATCTGCCACCTAATGAATGACTTCATAAAACAGTTCATATTTATAACACCTGCCTTATTTGCACAAGTTTTCTTGTCTACCCCTTTCTTGTATCTATGCTGCTTTATTTGGCCTTTCAGCACCAGACTCAAACTTTTTGCCACGGATTTCACGTTAATTTTCAAGTGGATATCTTGATCCTGCTTTTCTCACAAAAGGAGAAAAGTTATTATTTATTATTTACAAGGTAATACACTGTCTTTTATGACCAAAACCGTGAAAATTCAGTACAAGACTGAAAGACTGACGAGAACACGCATTTCAGAAAGTCTAAAAAGGATTTCCTTGAAAATTCTATATTTATTCTCTCTAACCTTGTACCACTTACTAAATGAATACTCCAAACCCAGTTATTAAACACAAATCAACACCCAACAGAACAAAAGGTTAAAATAAAACAGAAGAGCGTGAAAAAAACCAACACAATGTTGTGTTGAAATATGCCAGAATTCAAGAGACAAGCTGGAGCAGGCTAAGAAAAAACAAACTTTTCTAGAAACCATTTGTAAACTGTTTTCTTTGAAAAATCATTCAGACAGGGCTGGTCTAAAAGAAACCTATTGTCATTGTCTTGGGTTGCAGTGCAAAATGTAACCAAAAGTGTGTTATTCCATCAGCATCTGTTGGAACTGGGTCAGAGGATGGGGGTGGTTTAATCTTCTGTCACTGGGCCAGCTGATANCCCCAGAGGAAGACCAAGCCCATCTCTCTCCACTGGACCTCCAGGGAAGGGCTGCACCTTTCTACAGGATCACTGCTCCACCAGAGCCACATCTGACACTGCAGGAGGGCTGCAGACACCATTTAATGGGACTGCCACCAACACCCTGACCCACAGGGTGTCAGGTTGGATTCTGACTCTGTCAGTGGGGTTTTTTTGGTAATACTGCATGCTTGTTTTATTTTAGTTCTCCTAATAATGAACTGCTATTCCTACTCCCATATCTTTGCCTGAGAGCTCCTTAATTTCAAAATTATAACAATTTAGAGGGAGGGGGTTTACATTCACATTCTTCATTCCAAGGGAGGCTCCTGCCTTCCTTAGCAGCCACTTGTCATCCAAACCAAGACAAGTCATGTAGACAGAAAAACAGCCCATCTTATTTTTTAAAACAAAAAAAGAAAATAAGAAAGTAGTGGAACAATGCAGTGTGTTTTGATAGTAACCCAAGTGTTATGTCGAGAACTTATTTATAGAATCCCTCAAGTTAGTGACAATACATGACAACCCAGAGGCAATTCTCAAGTGCTGTTGAGTGAGGCATTCTTTGAGGATCTACCAGGTCTTTATGAGCAAGAGCTAAAGTCAGTTTGGGAACATAGACAAGAATAGTCCAACAAAACAAACAGCAGACTAATTAGGAAGAGTTTTCCACTGCAATGATCCTGGTAATTATTTTAATTCTTTAAATTTCAAAGCCCCAGTAGAGTGAACCAGATAACCCTCCCTTGAAAAGTAGATAATGCAGCCTCATTCCTTCAAGAGCTGGCAATCTTTGAGTGGATATATGACCAAAAGGAGTATATTTTGGAATTTAATGAAGATCTGAGTCCATTTAACACTCAGCTGTGACTACATAAAAGCTTTGGTGTCCAAAAAAAAAAAAAAAAATCAAATTATTCTGAACAGTTTTTCTCCTTCCATCCCCACAGAAAATTGTTCCTCTGGTACATTCATGCTCCAAAGACCAAAGACAGGACCACAAGAAGTCCCCAGACTTAGCATTCCCTCCAAAACACATAACTGTGGTAAGTGGATATATGTCAGTAGGCAAAGAAAAGCAACTCCCTGTTACACGACTTTCATGCAAGCCAGGTTTTTGGAAAGACAACAGATTAGGAATCTCAGCTTCTCTGTAGTTCTCTATAGTTGCCAAGACTGAGAGACTTGGTGTTTTGATTTGTGCATGAATGACAAGTGTGTAATACAAATAAATTGGCAAGCAGGCAGCAAAAATAGCTTTCAAACAATTAATGAGAATCTGTCTCAGTGCAGTCTGTCTCATAACAGTTGATATACAACAGTAACTGCAAATGCAGGAGAGAAGAAGATAATTTCAAGCACTCTGCATTTCAAGCTGGCAGATGCTGCAGCTCAAGAGCGTCTTTAGAGACAGGTTACTCCCCTCTCTGCACCAGTGGAAGCTGGAATGAATGAATGCTGCAGCTTCAAATGGTTGTGAATGCTTTTCCAAGATCCACAATCCAGAACACTGAGCAGAGGACGTATATTTACTTCTTCTGTATGTGAGAGAGAACAAAAAGGGAACCAAGAAAAAGGGATGAAAGAGAATAAGGCTGCCAGAAAGCAAAGCAACTGTTGCTGCAAACCATTTACTGCATCCTGACACAAACCTGAAGAAAAATATCTTCAGAATTACTATTATGGCAGGCTTGTCAGTTAGATGAGCTGTGCTGTGGTCTGTCACAAAACAGCTAACAAAAAATTTACTTACAAATAAATTAACAAAATTGTAATCAAGGAAATCATTACGCATATCTGATAAAGGACCTGCTTTGTTTTCCAGCACCTGAAGAGATCAAAAATTTCTCTTATTTTAGGTGCATAACATAAGCTCATCTGGACTAGCTATTATCTTATTTTTTAGATTTTATTTTATTAAAAGGGTACATTGTAATGATCAGGTCTTTATGCATGGAAATAGAATCAAAATCAGATCTGTACCACAGTGTTAAGGTGTAATAATTTAGGGGGTTTTTACTCCTGCCATTGGTATTATTCAACAATTTTTATTAAAACTTACTGAATCAATCCAAATGCCAAATAGCAACTCTTACAAACTCTTATATCTTTCTCTAAACAGTGACGAAGTCAACAGGCATCCCACCACACGGCAGATCAGGAAATTGTTTTCAAACAGTGATTTGAGGAGACAAATTTATTCTAAATCTGAATTTAATATCTCAGTGAAACTGCTAAAGAAGAGTCCCCAAACCTAGAAAATTAAAGCACAGAGAAACTTTTGGAGCTGTCAAAGAGAACATCACGTTTGAGCTATTTTTGCATTCCTATAGATCTGATTTGATGTACCATCGTGGGGAGGGAGAAGTGTGTCATTGTGAATTGATTTTAGAATAGGAGATTTGTTCCTGAAGGCGGGCAGGGAACCTGGTAGGTATATCAAGTCAAGAACTAAGCTGACAGTTAAAATTAGAAGTGACATTCCAAGCAATTCTTTTGTGTTAAAACAGTAAGTAGAAAAGTAAAGCTATAGCACTGTAGAAAGAACAAACACTACAGAAAGTAAAAATTCTTCTAATAAGACATTATTTAAAGCCTCCCCAATCAGGTGAGTGGTGTGTGTGTGTGAATTGCACAGTTGATTTCTTTTAAAAGCATATATTCACAAATTCAAAATAATTAAATCAACACCCTTTAGACTAGGGTAGGGATGCTACCTACACTAAAATACCTGTATTTTTTCACATCAGTTGTTTTCCCTGGTACTGGCAAATGAGCTAATCAGACTGATAGTAGCTCAATAATGCAGGCATGTGAATGGGTCACACTTTTGGCTACATTATAAACATTACCACCTACATTTGCTATTTTGGCATTAGCACAGTTGATATTCGCCACTCCACAGATAAAGTACAGCTTTCTTATAGATTCAACAAGAAAAAAAAGGAAAATTAAAAAAAAAGGAATTATAGGGTAGTATCATTCACAATCAGAAAAGCTAATGGCCTTAAATTTATTTTAATCTATGTCTACAGTAATATATCCATTACCAAATAGAGAAAAAAAAAAATTCTAATTTTGAGATATTAAAAAATTACTCCATAGCAATCACAAGCATATAATTTGCAGAATTAAAAAGACCCCTTTAAATGCCAGCAAGCAGAATTCAACAATCTGAAATTTCCTTCAATATTATATATTATTCTGCCGTAATAATATCTCCATCCTGTGTTTATTAAGTATTGCAAAGCCTACAACCCAAGCTGTGTGATAAGGAAAAAC
The DNA here is from genome assembly GCA_013397295.1 of Polioptila caerulea. Lineage (NCBI taxonomy): Eukaryota > Metazoa > Chordata > Aves > Passeriformes > Certhiidae > Polioptila > Polioptila caerulea. The sequence goes on along the minus strand of VYXF01006518.1, from coordinate 65,935 downwards.
GTGGCTGCTGGGTGTCTGATGAGGTGCTTCAATTACTCCAGGCAAGCTGTAACCCAGTAGTTCATTACAACCACCTTTACAAACTGTCAGCTCATCAAATCATCTCTCACAAAGCGTGAGCCACCCACTGTGATTAAACCATCATGCGATGCCACCAGATCCCAAATTCAAGCTAACAATATAATACTACTAATCTGCATCCACTCTGCAAAATGTTGACTTACGTCACTGAGTAAGTTCTGCAGAACATAAAGCTACCTTTAATGGATCATTACCTTTAACAAAAGCGAATACATAACCAAAAGTAGTTTCCTTTTCAGTTTCAAAATGCATTAGCAATAATTACAATGCACAAATACATGTTCTCTTTATTCATGCCCCACATTCACTTGGTTAATTATTTCAACTTGAAAATACCTCCAATTATCCTTCCCACCAGAATTAAGTTATACATATATTAGATACTAATTATTTAAGTTACTCAAGGTTATATTCTGGTGCAAGACTCCAGTGATTTCACATACACAAAATTCCGTCTTTTTAAATTTGCGGTATTCATCTCTGCTCTGTTCCCTGTACATTGCCTTTTTACTTCAGAAATGTTAAGAAGCCCTGACCACAGCTTTGCCCACAGAGAGATTGCAGTAATTCTGGGAAATCTGGTGTGTCTGAGCATGTGCATACTTGACATAAAACTGACACACAATATTTCCAAGCAAACTGCTGTATCAGACCAAATAAGTGACTTCATGAAGTATCCAAGAGGAAAAGCAGGGCAACCACATGCAGTCATCTTTCAGTTCTCCTCAGTTTTGACACTGGGATTTTTTCCTCAGATGCCTTTGCCATTCACTTACTCTCAATAATGCTCCTTGAGAGGACCTTTTTACAGCACAGGTCTATTTTTAGCTTCTACAGGACATTATGGCAAGCAATTCCAGTATTTCCACTACCCAGTCCATGAGAAACCACATTCCTATGTTTGTTTGCAGTTCAGTTCCTCAAACTCATTTAACATCACAATGGAAGAGACAATAAACCATAAATTCCCATCTCCTCCTTCAAGCTGTTAATGTTTTATCAGATTACCATCAGAGACTACCTGGGTCTGTTATCCAGGCTGAAAAGTTTTATCTTCTCACTCCTTGTCCTGATGACTCTAACAGCCCTTTTTCTGAACTTTCCCAGCACCTCTGTGTCCTGTAAAATGAAACTGCATGGTGGATTTTTACAGAGAGCTCTCAGCTTTGTTCTCTCCTTTCCCAACATCTCCTAATACTGAATTTACTTTTTGACCACAACTGATCATCCATCTGATCTTTTAAGAGAAACACAACTCTCTACAGATCTCATTCTGGGACAGAAAGGCAGGAATTGGTGCAAAGCCCATTATTTTTAAGGGAAATTTGTATACTCTTTCTTTACATGTCAACATTTATGGATGTTGACTTTTATCTGCCACTTAATTGCTAATGGTTTAGACTTGTAAGGGCATTTTATGATTACTCATACTTGGCACCTCATCTTGAGTATTTAGCAAGTAACAGAATTTCTCACCTCACTGCCTACCTTCTTTTCACCATTTATGCAGATGTGACAGCGCCAGGCTGTCACAGTTTCTAGACCTTATATTATATTCAACTAGTTATTCATGTAAGAGGAAGTCTAGCAATGTAGTGATCAGCGTTATTTGCATCAGAAGGTCAGAAAAAATATATTGAAAGGCAAATGAAGAACGCAAGTATACGAAGAGAACGAAAATAGTTGCTTATATAACTGCTTTCCATGTGCTCTTGGAAATGAAAGATGTTTTCAGGAATCACACAGATCATTGATTTAAATGATGCACAAACTGCATGTGCAATTATTTAAATACAGTTAAAGTATGAACATCATAAATGACAACAAAAACTGCAGCAAAATATGGCATTTTAAAAATACTTCAAGAGCAGAGAAAAACAAAACCAAACCGCATTCTACTCGTTGGCCTCCAACAAGTGATATGTTGTGCAAATTACCACTGCAGAGAACTGTGCTTTATTCAAAACTGAGTTTCATGAACCACAGAACTCCAAAGAGAGCCTCAGGATGGAACATTTCGTGACAAAATACCCTTTTTAACCATTCTAACGTTTTCCCCCCAAGCGAAAAGTGAACCCAAAATTCATTACATGCTACCAACTTTTAGCACAACCTTAGGATAAAAAAAATTGGAACAGAAACATTGCAAAAATTAGGTGGTTTGAATATTTTTAATTATAAACTGCCCATATATCTAGTGTATGTATTGTAAAGATAACTCTGCTTCCTTGGGCTGCCCACAGTGATCTTCATTTGAAAGCAGACTATGGTTCTCCCACACAGAGCCCCTGAGCTTTAATCTCCTGCACAGTGCTTTTGGAAGAAGCAAACAGAGTATTTTTTAGGATGCTTGAGACTTGTGTCCTGTAAATTGTCACCAGGCCCAACGTCACTAAACACCAACTTCTGAACAGAGGATCAAATAAGAAAAGTCCTTGAATTCTTTTTTAGGCTTCTTCATGCTAACTTCACCATTCCTTCTCCAGTATTTGCCTTTCCTTTCCTCTCTTTTTTGGAGCTAAGAAATTGTAGCTCTCCAGGGCACTTCCAAATGCAATGGGGCATAAGAAGATATGTCAGAGCAAGATGCACATTGCCTTTAATCTGCACATCTGTGTTCTTTGTAAGAGCAGCAAAATTAGGCCCTCAAAATATAGCAGAGATGTATAGAGAATATCATGTTTGAGGAAAAACAAAGCAAAAAACCTCAGACCACAGCCACAGAAAGAAAGATGATGGGGTTTTTTTATCTCCCAGAGAAACAACTTCTCATATTCCCTTGCAACCAATAAGTCACTGGACATAAAAAGCAGAGTGATCAATTCATGTGTGGGCACCCAGAGAAAAGCCATCTAGGTTATAAGCTCTCAATTTAGAAACACTTACATCACACTCTTTGAAATGAGAGAGATCAATTAAGCTTCATCAATTTTAGTTTAAAAAAGAAAAACACCTCCCTTTGCTAATGATTACCAACATTATTTTATTTCAGACATCTTACTGGCCTTCTGGTGTTCAGGATTACATCTTGGGAACCCTCTCACGAATTAAAGCATTCACATGACAGATTGCAGGATTTTGGTGCTTGGGAATCAGGAGAAAAATGTCGTAAGCAGCAAGACTAACGTTCAAGATTAAGTCAAATATCAAAGGAAATGGTGAAATCTCACAAGCAATAAGTTTGCCCCACTTTATTCTTAAGAGGCAAATTTTTACAGAGATTTTAGAAAAACAAGTGTTTCAACCCAAAAAAATAGCTGTTTTTCTTTACTAAAACATCATACATTCCTATTTTTTCATATTTGTAACAACTGTAACTAAGCATGGACAAATATTTTAAAAAAAAAAGCACATTCATACAGACAACTGATACAGGACAAAACCAGCCAGCTATCAGCAGGAGGACATTTCTCATAAAACACTTGTTTCATCTCTGAGTCCTCAGACCATCCTCAAGGGAAACCTATGCAGCATTTCTCAAATTCGAGCTTTGGAATGGAGGATGCAGTTTTACAAGGAACTAAACTGACAAACGGCAAAAATTCATAACTCTGCTAGATTCCAAATACATCCAATGGGCCTTAAAATAAAAATTACGAGCCCCGTATGATCTCTTCCCTCTACACTCAACTCCTTACATTCCACCAGCTATAAACTGCCTGACCCTCAGGAGGTAACTGCTTTCTCATCTCCTCCTTCTACCAAGAATATATTGTCTACTTTTCTCCTGCCTCCCCTTCCAGGAGTTACCTTCTCTTTCTGAGATGGTAAAATTGATCTCTATTTAACACTGAGAAACGGTCTTCACCTCCTATTTAGCTTTGAATGCTGATGTTTTGATTTCAGACCTTAACAAAGGTATCTGTGATCAAGAATGGGTCATGTCTCAGCTGAGTCACCTGGTTTAATAAACCCCACAGCCTCCAGCTACTGATCCTTATTGTGTTCTTGCATCAGACACAGCACCATCATTGTTCAGAGTAACACGCACGAAAAGAAAAAAGGAGTAATGAGCCCACAGGAAAAAAAGTTCTATGAAAGGTATTTTTAGCAGTTGGGAAAGAAAGATCAGTAGGTGAATATGTGTGAGCAAGGAAGGGACCTACTAGTTTGAGTGGGGATATCATCGGATGTTTAAATTCAAACTACATTTAGCGATTCGATGTGCAGTTCAAATAAAGTTTTCAAAGGTACACAGCAAAGAGTAGCACTGGGGTTTCTAACCTATTTAACAGAAATTCTTTTTTAAATAATGATGAGTAAATACATTAAAGCAAACTTTTATCTGTACTTAGACCTATTGCACCTTCTCTCTGTAACTCTTTTTTCCCCACGTTTTACAAAAATCAAAGTATATTTAAAAAGGAAACCACAAAATTCAGCCCCAGACTGAAAATCCTAGGTATGCAATCTCTATCTGAAGCCATGAGCATGAAGAACAAAAATGTCCAGCTGGAGAAACTACTACCAATCTTCTGGATTCTCAAATATTTAAGTATCATGTTCTACATTAAAGCAAAATGAATAGAGCCATTATAAAGTTAGATTATTGAAATGCAATTAATCCAAAAATTGTTGATTATGGCATCAGCAGGCCCTAAATATTTCTTCATTTACATCTAAATTCTATTTTGATATATTTCACTTGCCTCAAATATGGTGCAGTTACTGAAGTCTACAGGACCATGTGTTGGCTATAAACAGCAAGCATAAAATTGTTAAATTAATGGTAAGTGAAAAGCTCTAAAGCACGCCTTAAAATACACATCCTTCGTAGAATACTAAGGCTATTTCACAGGCCATCATTGGCTACTATTTATGAAAGAAATATCAGATTTTACCATCACCAAGATAGTTGTCTCAATTTGCTTCAAAATTCATTCCAATATTCTATTATTCAAAAAATGCTACGCAATAAAGAAACCAGGAAAGAATAAAGGTATTTTGAAATTTTTGCTATCTTCCAGCAAAACAGTACTGCTAATCCCTCCAGTCATGTCTGAGTCTTACAAAAATTCAAACTCTTAATTTTCTAACCAGACTACTTTGACAGAGAATCACATTTACATCACAACAGAAGCCAGAAAATTAAAATTTTAAAATGCTTAAATAAATAAACTACACAAAAATTGTTGCATCTGTGCAAAGATCCACATAGCACTGGAAGAATTTATGACAGCAAGCAAAGAAAAATAAATAGAGAATTCTTTAAGAACAGGGCAAGCTCATGATCACACTCCTCTAAACACCTCCAAGCTTCTGCTAGGCCTGTTCAGGGACTTTTCTGAACAAATGGGCAATTGTGTTTAATGAATTTGTATCAATTCCTTCAGCATAACGCATTTGCCAATGTATTCAATTCTTCTAGTTTTTTTTATAATTTGCTCAATTTTTTCCTGAAATTACCTTGGCTTTTATTTTAAATAACCTCCTACAAAAGACATTCTTCTAGTTTGCTGTACTCCCACAAGCAACCACAAAAGAAAACCAAATTAAATCCCCAGTAAAAATTGTTTGACAACACTTGGAATTATGCAGAAAGCGCACCACACAGGTAAACTGAGGGCAAGCAAAAGAACAATATGGATCACTTCAGAGTTCTTGCAAAATTACATAAATTCCTATCATTTTCATCTTTGAGAATTTGAATTTGGCTACAAAACACAAATTGAACTGTTGCAAGAACACTATCCTAATTTTTTAAAAGTGTGTTAAGCCTGAGACACATTGGCTAAGTAATGCAGTGAAACCACGTCTGGAGAGACCAGTTCTAGCAGACAAAAGCTCATCCTCAAGGAAAACATTCTGTACAATGTTCTGATACACAAGTCTCAAGAGCCCAGGCATTTGAAGAGTCAAAGTAAGAAGTTATAGTTTGCTGCTAAAACTTTATATAAGCAAACAGAGTTAAAATTTATTGCATACTATGCAGAATTAGGTTAAACTTATCTCACCGTAATTGCGGACGGTGACAAATCACAAACACATTTGTTTCCTGAGAAGAAGAAACAAAGTAACTATTTCAAAAATGTCAACATTTTAGCATTCAGTTTGGGCTTTTTTAAGTTTGTTGGTTCATAGGCACTTGGAGGTCTTTTGCTAAAATACTCTAAAATCTCACTGGCAACAAAATGATTTGGCTACATGATCATGAGCAAGTTAAGGTTCAATAGCCTTTATCTTGCCCTTCTGCATTTTCCTTCTTCATCAGCCATTAAAAGCCAGCTTACAGTTTCTGAAACAGCTATGTCAAATGCTCAACTACAGATAACAGCAATTAAGTTTCCCCAAAGATTTTTCAGCACAAAATTAAAACACATTCATGACTGTTATTAAAGTAAGAGTGCAGCTGAAAGCACTGGATTAAAAATTATGAAGCTGTACAGTGTTCTGGAAATGTCAATGTTTATTGCAACACAGTAGCTTAGAAACCCTTTACAGAGCCAACTATAACCTTCATATTCCAACTTGAAGCTGTAATTATAGGTCTAAAAAAGAGAAGAAAAAACTAAGCCCTAGAGGTCATAGTTTTAGCACTGTTCTCAAACAGCAAATCAAAAACTTTCCAGACTACATTATAAATGACTAAGGGAAATTTCAGCCATTTTAGCCCTCCCTAAAGCCAAACAACAACTCCCCAAAAAAGCCACATACAACCTCTTTTTTCTTTATAGGAATCAAAAGACACAGTAATCTTGTTTCAAAATCTGCTCCCATCTATGTAGTGCTTTCTATTGTGTGTGAACACAAGGGTATCACATCCACAAAACACTACAACACACATGCAAGGTATCCCCTGCAAATAGATACATTTTTGAAGGTAACACGGTGTTACACATTTGTTCCTTCATGGTTTTAATGAGCTCTCCTGTGCCATGCTGCCAAATCTTTCCAGACAGACTTTTACAAGCAGTTTGCACACAGAGGCACTTAGTGAGCAGCAAAGTGTATGTTCTCAATCTAAAATAAATAGAACATTATTTCTCCTGCTTCCACTTACTAGTTTTATTTTCCATCTAGAGCAAAACAGAAAAATGCCTCCCAAAAAAATAACTTTCACAAACAGTTCTCTCATTTAGCAGCCTCATCGCTGCTTCGGCATTTAGCCACCCTGAAAAAGGCATTTATTGCTTCATACACCATCTCACTGAAAGTGCTGTGCCCTAAACATTGAATGAAGTATTAGATATTCCCCAGGAAACTGATCAAAATGACACAGCTTAAAGGGCAACCAGCAATCTAGGGTATAATAAAATAACAGCACATTAAAGAATTAGTACAATATTTATACTTAGTTGCATAGAAACCCTGTGAAGCTACTTACAACACTGACTTCAGTACCCACTACATCAATATTACTACTAATTTAAATGTCAGAGCAGCTAACAGTGACTTTTCAGTGCTGCAGAAGGAGCATGTTTATCATACTGAGATGCTGTAATCACATTTAATAAGGTGTGAGGAGAACCCACCAGCTGAACATTTCCAAGTAATACGCACGATTAATGAAACCATTTTGGTTCGTCACATCTACCCCAGCTACACTTAAGGACATTGTGAGCTTGCAGACAACCTGGTAATATTACATGGTTGTCACAGTAGCATAGCTTCACGTGCATTTTCAGTTCTCTTGGTCGAACATCACTAAATCCCTACCAGCCAGGAATCAGAGATGAATGACCTCATGTCTGTGTTGTCAGGGGACCAAAGGAATGTGATGCCCAACTGGATTTCTACTCAGAGTGGGAACAAAAACCATTTCCTTCTCCTCTGGAATGTTAAGGGAAAAAGCATATTTTCTCCCTTTACTGGAACAGATTTCCTCCAAATTCCTGTTTTCAGGAAGCCTGCAGGTACCAGCTCTCTCTACTCACTGAGTACATTAGGCTTGGAGCCTGTTTCCCTAAGCCGAGTCCTGGCCCCTCTACTGCCTTCATCTTTCCAGAGTTCGAGGCAAAAGGGAGGATAAAGCTGTGCAACATTGATTTCGTCAATCTAGTCCTCAGCTCAAAAAAACTTCATAGGAAGCAACAGCTTCCACTAAGCTGATTCTTGTCTTTATCACATCGCTGTGGACTTCGATCCAAACTAAATCAAAATTAGATAACTATATTTGACATTTGGTAAAAACTTCTAAAAATAAAAAAGGAGCTATCTAATTCCATCCAGATGCTCTCATCTCTAATCATCTTCCTTCTGCAGGAGACTTGCACTCATCACCTGTACCAAGCAAAAGAAAGTCTTGACAGCCACACGAGTCTCATCTTGCACAAAACCAGCTCAGCATCACTCTGGGCACGTGCACCTCAAGACTGGCTCAACACATAAGACCTGTGGACAGGGATCCTGAACAGAGATGATCATGAAGAGGCCAGGAAGAGGTGAAGGAATGGACATGAAAGTGGTAAGGAGAGAGCTCAGCAAGCATCTCAATGTACAGAAGGTACTTCAAAGATCTGACTCAGAGTGTCATTTCCAGAGACAGTGAAGCATTTCTGGAGGGCTTCTTTGCTTCACTTTTATAACATCAACAAATCTAAGAAGTGAAACCAAAATTAGGACTTGAAGGTTTCTTAAGCTGGTAGCTGTAATTACTCTCTTCTAAGGACCCACTATAGATGCTGTAATTTCTGAGGGAAAGAGAAGGAAATTAGGCTCGTTCCAACTAATCTTTCTCACAATTGCCAGGGATATGCACGATCAGTCATTGTTAATTCTTTACCACAGAACTTCTCTGAAGAGATGTTTCTCACACAAGGAAGTCCTTAAGTAAAAAAGAATCAGCTTTCCAGAACATCTTATCCACGTCAATATATTAAAGATGAGAACTACAGCTACCATTTAACCCCTTTCGCTGTGAATAAATTGAAACACACTGAGCACTTCCTTAAATGCAGCTAGAATTTAATCCAGGCAGCTGGCTAGGAATGTTAAGCAGTAGTATCATATCCCCAAGTTTATACACACACAGAATCTAAATTTTCAAGGCTGGCTCTTTCATGCTCTTTCATCAATAGGAACAGTGTTGGTATCCCAGCTCTGAAAAAGGAAACCACTGGAACCCTGCATGCTCATAAGAAACACACATGCCATAAATGCCCCCTTCCACCCTTTTAGTTTTTTAAAGAGCACTTAAACTGGAAATTTGCTTTTAGGATAAAAAGCAAATTTTTCTGCCTGGGTCAATGTGTTCTTTTCATCACAGCTGTTGAGTTCAAAACACAGACACTCTAGAAGCAACATAGCAGAAAAATCTTCAACAGAAGACCAGAATTTTTCCCATTAAGACATTCCTTATATTAATTTTTTAGCTGTGGTAAATGTAAATAAACTTTTTCAATAGCCATATTAATGTAGCAGAATGTCTTGATTTTACTTGGATACCCAAAATAATTTTTTTTTCCATACAAACCTTTTAAAATATATTTTTCTGGTACTTTCTGGCTATACCACAATAACCATCCCAGATAATTTCATCCCAAATAATTACATTTCTTGTATAACTTTCAAGTTTCCTGTAGCAGCTTTTGAATATGAATTATCTGAAATTGAACTTTATATTATATTTTGAGTCTACCTCATTATTTTTTAGGATTTTTCTTTTTGCTTTTCTTTTTAATGGAAGCCCTAAAACTCCTTTTTTATGTAGCACCTCAAAAAAGAGTTTCACATAGCTTATCCCCAGGCACCACCATCCATCATTTCTTTAGACCTTGTAACAGCTGAACTCTATCAGAGACAATGGCAAATGCAAACCTGAATCCAGAATGCCAATGATATTAAAAGAGTTTTTGCACCACAAGATGCCCCAGCCATATGTTCTTAAATAGATAATCTAATCATTCAATCTCCCAGTTAAACAGAGAGGGTAGATTCAAGGTTGATCTGTTTTGGTCTATTAAATTTCCTATTTTCATTTTCTGAAAATAATACTATACTAATCACAGAATATATTGCAATTATGTTGCATTATCACTAAAATAGTCCCTCCACTGTGGTAAACAAATATGGAAGGGCTTCCACCTTCACATAAGGGACTGAATGGAGACACAAAGGCATAAGGATACAGGAGCACATAAAGCACAGTAGGGGGACCAAGAAGTTTGCAACTTCTAATCACAATTTCAGTTCCTATGAAGAGATGCACACAAATGCCACAAGGAAAAGAAGTACAAGAGAAGAGAATGAGCCTGTTTATATGACAGTTCTCCCCAACACTTCTCACTAGTGGAGATGCTGTGGCATCCTCCTCTCCCTGGGCTGCTACCAAACACAGCTCACTGGTAGCCCCAGCAGCCCTCATGGTTCACATATTCCCCAGCAACTGCTGCAACAGCCTATTTTAGCATCAATGCCACCTGCATTTGACCCTGACAAATGTCAAATGCTGCAAGCTGGAAAAACGTCCCCAAATCCTGCACATTCATTTATAAAATATTTAATTTGGGCTCCCTTTATTAACCACAGATCGTAGTTACATAACTCCTTGCCCCATTCAGCCTTGATGCAATATTAATGCAGAATGTAAATCTTACCATCTTGCCATTTGTGAAGGCATCAGAATTAATTGAAAAGCTAATCTTAACTCAAAGTACAGTAGATGTTGTGGAATGTGATTTCTGTGACAAGCTTATCATTAAAACATACACCTACCCACATCTTACAATTAAAATGAAAACATATCTTATGCAAATATAAGAGAGTGAAAGCTGGAGATGCACATTATGGACATGTTCTAATGCATGCACATACTCCAGACCTTCAGCTGAAACCATTCCATGTGAGAAGGAACAACGTCCCTCCAGCACTTTGGCCATAATCAGATCTACTCTAAGTATAAGGCAGCCCTACAACCTGCACCATAAGCACAACTAACAAGGCAGCAAATGGCAGGATTTTGTACCAGCAGCACCACTTTTCAAGGAAAAGGTACATGAAGCTGCACCCTCACTGGCAGAGAAGGGCAAAAAACACAGCTTGAGACAAATGCCTTTAGCACTTTCCGGACTCAGGGTCTTCTTTCACAAAAAGCTCCAGAGCAGCGCAGTAGCTTTACAGAGAGCTGGATCGAACAGAAAAGAGTTCCTGGTTTGCTTTTGCAATTACTAAGCCAGCACAAAGAGCACAGGATTTAAACAGCCTATTTTAAGTAGCTCAGGTTTTTCAGCACAGAGACAGGACTTTGCACAGTGCCTGAAGACAGGCTGTCGTGCCCAAGCAACTGCAGGCAGCTGTGCTGGGCTCCTTCCAGCTGCTCTGGGCTCTCAAATGCCATTGCTGATAAACCTTCCTGAGAGCAGTGCCAAGCACTACTTAAACTGCAAGAGGTCATTCATTACTAATTCTTTGGGGGTACCAGAATTTAGGCTTAAATAAAGCTTATACTGACTATATAAGCCCCTCACTTTGACATAATGGCTGTGAGTTGATACATGAATATAATTACAACATTTTCATTTTGCCAGGAAAACGTAGTGTGTTTTACAGAGTAATTGCAGTGTGAAATCACCTTTCTACAGTACATAAACTGAAACAAACTGTGCCTAAAACCCAAGACTTAAGTTACTAAAATTGTCATCACTGTCATGGCTGTAATACGTAAAACAGTTTGCAAAGGCCATAAAAAGACAGTGTTGTTCTGAAATATTATTTATTATGAGTTACACAATGCAGTAAGAAAACAGAGCAACAGTTGTGTGTTAACATATTCTGTAAGTTTCATTTACCAATAAAATGTTGCTAGGAATAAAAACATCTGAGTTATAGATCAAAGATAGAATTTTCTGTCGTTAAGCAGTTATCAAAGACCAGTTAGGCAAAATGTGAAAAGATAAGTAAAAGGTCCCACTTGGCATTTCTATTCTGGGTTAAATAACCTGATATGACTTGGCAAGTAGAAGGAAGTTCTGTCATATTGAGATCACTCTGCTTCTGCATCACTGGATACAAACTCCTGTTAAGCCTTTAGGCTCCCTCCATTCTAGGTGTTAATTTTGACCCAGTTCTGGCTTCATTAAATACAAATCCCCAAACACTCTCTTTTGCATAAAAATCCCTAAGTTATCACATATAAGGTCAACAAATAAGCTCACTCTCATTTTCAGATTAGTGAGAAATCAGGCTACATTTCAATACCACATGGTGACAGACAATTCTAGGATAAGTCTCTTATTCCCATTCCTGCTCCTCTATGCTGGGCAAATGGGCTGCAGCAGGAACAAAAGGCTGGAAAGCCAACATGTCAGAGATGTTTCCTTCATGCAGAAACAGTTTAACACACACCCAAGAGCAGCAGCTCTCAAGGACATGGAGGTGAAACCTGGGCACTTCCCAGACCAGCCCAGCCTAAAACTACTGCCAATTTGACAGCACCTCCACAAACACAAACCAGACAGACCGCCCACCCTGTCAGGCCAACTGCAACTTCTGCATCTGGAAAACACTCTGAGGGCCTGACCCCTGAATTGTGCAGATCAGGAATGAAGCCTGAGCAAAGAGAGATCTCTTGCTCTCCATCTTCCCATTTGCAGAAGGTGGGATGAGCTTTTCTGGGACTTACAAAAACATTTCCAAGTCCACCATTAAGGCTGCAGCTAAAAAGTTCAACGGCATTATTCCTCATGAAAACTATTGCACAGGGAATTTTATCAACACCACTATTATTGGCCATGATTTCTATCAAGATAGATCATATATGATGAAATGAGAAAACTGTTTTGGTCTTCACAAGAGCCCTCTGAACTACAACAAGCTGGGTGCAGAGAGCAAGAGAGATGATGTCTAGTATATTACACTTGGAGAAAAATTACTCTATTAAAACAGGTAAGATGCCAAAAAGAGAAGTCAAACTACAGGACATAATTAACACACATACTTTGCAATAATACAATTCTTACTACAGATTTTTTCCCTGATTATTGGGCAATTTTTTTTAAATAAATGGCAACAACCAGTAAAGCCCTCATCATCTAAGCTGATAAATTTTCTACCAAATTATTTTTGCTTTTCTGTTAGTACTTATTTTACCACAACACCAAAGCAACTGCTACATAAATCTTCTAGAGCAAAAACTCCAGCTTATAGCTGTAAGAGTGCCAAACATCACAGCTTCAAACTCTAAAACTACACCCAACCAGAAAAAGCATTATACATGCAACACATTCAAATTTTAAAAAAAACCAAAAAACCACAGTTAAATTGTGTTTAAAGCTGTTACAAGTTAGTTTAGTTACTCTAGCATGCAATCTATTATCTGTTATTTGATCTATGTTCACATTTTCATTTTTCAAGGCCAGGCTGGATGAGGCTTTGAGCAACATCATGCAGTGGAAGTTGTCTCCACCCATGGCAGAGGGATTGAAATGGGATGATCTTTAAGGTCCCTTCCAACCCAAACCATTCTACCCCTTTTTTTTTTTTCATTTCATCAAAGCTCTCACTATTAAATGTCTAAAAGAAACCTTAGAATTACCTATAAGGGTCTTGAATAAGCAATGAAAGAGATTTATTTGGAGTGAGGAATTTTGGAGTAGCCTGCCACAAAATCCCATAAATTCAAGGTGAAGAACAAAAGGTAGCTGTGCCACTCCAATTGCCATCCATATGTAGATATATCACAATATCTGGGGCTTTTGTTCTCCCCCTGTACTGCCACCTTTGCTGCCACACATTTTGTTCTGGTATTTGCTCTGTGAAACTCTCCATAAGCTGTGTCAAGTATTAGCATGAACATGAGTGACCCAGTAACACAAGGAATTTTCTGCTAACTAAGTGAACAAATCTATTCAAAAACCATCAGGAGAAACACAGTGATGGGCACAGAACCACACCACTGGGACCAAGGGTGAATTCAAGGAGCAGGATAACTTATTTTCCTTTAACAGCAACACCATTAATCCACTCACTGCACAGCTTCACCCACAGATTTAAACCACTAGTTAAAATGACCTGATGATAACTCAAATGAGTATTATTTAAAGCTTAGTGTAGGGTTAGAAAAAATATTATTTATATTATTTATATTCCCTATTCATATATTATTGGTTTTCTCACATCTCTCAGAAATGTCTATTTTTTAAAGTGAAAACATAAGTTCAAAGCCATGAATTTTTTAGCAAAGTCTAAACAAGAGATTGATTCCTTAATCAAAAGCATTATACAGACACAAAGCAAGCAGGATTTTCAATTTAATCCATATCAGAACTTTAATTCTTCATTTCTGGCTTCTTTCCCAATAAAATTTCAATTTGGCATTCCATTTAAATGTGTCCTTTCAACTTAGATATGATAAGGCTTTAAATTTATGTATTTCAGGTTCAGTAAATATCAAAATATTCTATTAAAAGATCATCATCAATTAACTTATACCCTTGAAGTAGTTTGAGCAAACTTTGCTGGGCAAACAGAACTTTAAAAAAAAAAAATCAATTGACACAAAGTAAACAAAATAGAAGCCCATGAACAGACAAAAGCCCTTGCCCAATACCTTGTACTCCTGGCTGGAATAAGCATCACCTCTAATTTCACCACAGCTGTCACCATATCCTGAACATGCAATGCAGTCACAGCTGTTTCAGTGACATTGGACCTTGCAGAAACAGTATTTCTTAATCCCAATGGCTGTGAGATGTAAATCCAAGGAACATCTGCCACACTGCTAGCTGAACACATACAGAGCTTCATTTTGGTGCAGGGTGGTGTGAGCTTGCAATCTGCTTTTGGCTTCAGCTGATTTTCATCAGGACATAATGGCCATATTAACACTATAAACTCCCAAAACATTTGCATGAAACAGCAATTAACTCCAAGAGAACACATGCCAGTGCTAAACCTGACAATTACAGGGTACCACTGTGCTGCAGTGGTAAGACTGGTTGAGACTGGAAGAAAGACAGACACATCTGATTAAAGATCATTCTTAGTAGGGGCACTAAATCCCAGATAGTACACTCAAATACCACCTACAATGGTGAAGGGCTAAGGTTTAATAATAAACTAAAAATCATTTTCCATGCAATATCTGGAATGACAGCTCTCCAGATCCTTCAAGACTAACTGTGCTTTGCTCATGTTCAGAAATTCCCCACAATATAGAAACCCAAGTTCTATCAGTCTTATAGAAAAAGCCAATAACACATTTTATTTCACTTCATCTTTAGGTGATAGAATAAAACCAGCATCTTCAAATGAAAAAAAAAAAATAAATCCACAACACTTTGAATGGTGCAATCAATAGATAGCATTCCAACCCAAGCTCAGCCCCAAGGTAACTATAACCTCTTTTCAGTTTACAGATTGCCTCTGGGACTTGAGCCCATGCTACTGATGATGCCCAAAAAAATCAAGAGGCAGCTTAAAATAGTAGAATTGCAGCAAACAGAAAGCAGAGTCCTTATTCAAGCTGGTAGACAAATAATTCTAGTTATCCTGTTATTTCATAAGGACAACTATTGATTTTATTAACAACCTTTACCACTAGGAAGGAGCCAAGTAAATGCTCTGAGCAAACAATTCCAGCAACAAGGCTCCACTTAAGACAAGCAGTTTGAGATGCTGGCTAATTTTCATAATACCTGAGGGTTTTCTTCTTAAACACTTGACAACTTCAGCCCTTGAGAAAGCAATCACTACAGGCAATATAATCACCACAGCTCAGGTTAGGTCAGTGGCTTGTGACAACTGGTGAAAAGATGTGTCAGACCTCATTTAAACAACTTATCACTGGATATGAAACACATACAAGTTCAGCTGGGAGGACAGCAGAACCCAGCTCTTCCTGAAAAGAGGGAGATGTCTCCAGATATTCTCAACTCTTCACGTGCTATGTCCCACCTAGCAAATGCACTGCTATAATGCTGCAAATGTACAATACCAGCCAGCTGCAAGCTCATCAAGCAGCTTGTGTCTTGCAGGAATCAGCTTCCATAAAGCCATCAACTCAGACTGTACTATCAGTCTTCCTAAGCTAATTCCTTACAATTAGCCCAGAGACATCACAGATCTGCCTTCCTTTAGTACCCCTAAAATCGAAGTAATTTTTCCATCTAGACTAAGAGCTGTCTCCCCCTCCCCCTGAGAAAATTTTATCCACAACATAAAACACTTTCATTGTTATCTAAGGATGAGAGGAATGAAAATAAGTCCTTCTTCTTGCTCAAAGCCTCAAAGTAGAATCTCTGTCACTGCTGTAGAGGGATCCAAGTGATATTCCACAGTAGCCTAAAGAGAAGCTCTCTTTATAGAGTGACTTGGACCAAAAAATAATTAAAATCTAGAGGAGGTTTTTGAAACACTTAAGAATGTGAAAACCATGGAGCAGAAGGTGTTGTTTGAGAAGATGAGATGAGGTATTCCATTCTTTCTTCTTTTGAATTAATATTCTGATTCACAAGAGGGGGAAAAACGTTCATGTACACCTCAAGTTCCCAGCAGAAAGCAGAATTCAAGAAAACAGTACCTCTTTTTAGAACTCAGAAAACAAGATTTATTTTAAAAGTCCAGCTGATGCTTTCAAAAGAAGAATAAACTTTATTTCAATTGATAACTGATAGAACTCCTTTTCAGCCCAAAGCAACAAGGCCTAATCTAATCTTCACACAAACTGGGCTGCTTTCACATAACTGGGGAAAGTCTCTTCTGTCTCTACAAGCCACTGTGAATTTTACATAATCTATTGAGGTTTAGCATGACAGTTTGATTATATTTTGGCATACATTGCAAGCCTCAAAAATGAATGGAGCACACCTATAAAGAGGGCACTCCAAATTACAGAGTATTTGACAATAGTACCCCACAACAAGCACGCAGGAAGGCAAAGCTGAATGAACTGCAGATGTCTCATTAGTTCATACATTTAGTTCAGTACCATTGTAAATATTGCCACCCTCCTCAGGCAGGGAACCACACAAAACTGAGGATGCTCCTAGTTCTGCAGGAGGAGTGGGTACATGACTGTTCACCTTAACTTCTCATAAGCAAACAGGAAAAAAGAAGAAAAAACACTTTTCTGCTTTTCTTTCCTATATTTGATCTCAGTCTTTCAAATAATTGAAACCAATACTCATGTGAACAATAAAAACAATTTAAGAGTTTAATAAAAAGAGAAAATCTTTTCCCAGTTGCAGTGTGACCTTGGCCAACATGTAGCATATGGTGGTAATGCTACTAAAAACCAGCCCTGAAAATGGGTCTGAAAACACAAGGAACTATGGCCTACTTTTGTAAATAAGCATCTAATGTTTCCCCATGTCCCAGTTTAACAACTCAATAAGATACTTTTGAGCTCAGTACAGTATCAACTGAAAGGCTTCTCTAAAGTATATCCTATAATCCTGAGCAAAACATGTGAAGCCAGTCAATATAGATTCCATCTTCCAGGAAGCATTACATTTTCAAGCAAATGTGAAATTTGGAAAACAAAAAGACAAATACGGTCAAGTCCTGCGATTCAAACTTAATAGAAGTTAATCCTAAAACAAACTGACCGTGATCATACACTTACAGATATTCAATCCTAGAGCCTTCTCTGCCTAATAACCTTTTGGAGAGGCATAGCCAATTTGTTTCAGCATTTTGTGTTACAACACTTTCCAAGGCAAGGCTTCGGAGATGTTACTGATGAAAAGCAGTCAGGACTCAAGTAATTAAAGTTTCAATTGTAACAAAAAGCAATTGATAGTATATCCATGTATCTAGAACACAAAGAAGTTAGCTGAATTTATTATTGGTAAGATAAAAGGCTATCTCATAATGCTCTTGGTTTGAGTTTTGATTTTTCCTTTTGCTGGCAGCTTTTCAGGTAAAATGATGTTTACATGGCTTGGGTATCCCAATTTGAAGTCCAATATAGATCTCTTATCTGCAAAAATTGGGGAGAAAGGCTATTCACCCATTGTTAGAAACTGCTCCCAGATCCTTCTTCAGCTGAAAGTACTCTAAGATTACCTAGTAGCACTTTCTGGGCTGGGGACAGCTGCAGAATAAGTGTTCAGCTAGTTTTATGTAACTTGATACAAATAGTTTTCTGTGATGCATAGCCAAATCTCTTCTTGCAGAAGAATGTCACAAAGGACAGAACAGACATTAAAATAATACCAATAATTTTAAGAAATGGATAATCTCTAGATAGACCTACAAGTCAGAGAAGCTGCACTGATCTGGCAAAATACTCAACTGCAGCCAGAGATTAACATATTAAATATTTAATCCAACAAATAGCTAGCAAATCCATCTAGAAGCATAACAAAATCATGCATTCCTTATGCAAGCAAGTATTAATATAGCCTACCAATTAATTCACATTCAACTTGAACAAGAAAACAACTGAGACCCACATACTCAGAGAAAAAGTACTGTTCTAGAGCTTTGTCCTGAATCAGAACAAGGGTGCACACATGAAGTAGGTGAACAGTGAAATCATCTTGCTGCTCATCCCAAAACCAAACAAAAAATGAAAAAGGTAACACTCAGACAGTTGTAATGGTGTTTTGTTAATAAAAATTGTCAATTTCTGCACAGTCAGCCACAGAAGTCCTGGACAATATGTGTATGAAATCCCTAAATAGTCAAACACTGGAAACTTGACCTAATTCTGCCACCAGCCTGCTGTGACACTGTGGCTACCAAGCTCCCTACATAATTTGACAAGATGATTCCATTGCACAGGGGCAGAAAATCAGGCAATCCAATTCTAACCAAGTGGCTGTGTTATTGCTAGAGCTTTGTAAAACGTCTCCTTACATTCTCTATTCTTGCATGCAGTGCTGGATCACATGGTTTCCTAAGCAGACAACTGCTGTTAGTATGGGAAGAGGACTGCTTAGAGATCCCTAATACCCTGCTGGCCCCATTTGGTGAAAAGAGCTGGAAAAGATATACCAAATAACCTAAGAACTATACACTGAGTGCTCAAACAAATGGCTTTTCCTGCCACCCTGGTCACCATACTGCTTCTAATAAGCAAAAACATGTGTTCATACTATCAACAGTGACATCACAATTGACCACTTTTACTGTGTCCCACCTCCTCCTCCCTTTGCTTTCCTCTGCTGTCAGCATGTGACTTGTACATTTTTATATCATTTCAGACTAAAATCTCACCTTTGCAGAGGACCTTACCTTGGGATACAAAGATAATAGTGAGACTTGCAAAGTTTTCACCCCTGAAGTGAAGAAAATGACCGACCTTAGATAAATTTATTTCATTCACAGCCGTAAGTGAGCTAATATAGAATAAAAGTGGGAACACTACTTCCAACACAAGAGGCTGAGAAAAAAAGTTCATTGGAAATTAAAGAGAACCAGAAATAAAATGAAATCCAGCTTGAATACAAGTAGGAAAACACATCTGTGGGAATAGACCATAAAATATAAATATACTTGGTGAGAACTACTGCTTAAAGATTACGAATAATGGCAAGGATTCAAATGCAAGTATTAAATGAGCTGCACTATTATGGAAGCTGAATGATTTGTGTGATAGGTGAGTGGGACATTCATTACTCTTCAGGGCTGGAACAGTAGTGAAACTTTCCTTTCATGCCCCTTAAAGCAGCTCTCTGCCCTAGAGAAATCATTTTCAACCATTCATTTGGTGTTCCGTTTTATTCCTTTTACTGCTTTCCTACTATTAAATGGGATCTTTTCACTTCCTCTCCCTCTTCTCTTGGCCCAAAATATACTGTTCTTTCCTTTCTCTTAAAAGACCATCAGTCCATCAGAGCTGAGACAGGAATTGCTTCGAAAATGATCAAAACACTCAGTAAGACAAAAACAACAAAGGAGAAGTAAATAGAACACCCATGAATGAACTGTAGATGATTATCCAGAGACTCACAGGATGGCAATCAGACAAAAAAGACAATTTCAAACAATTTGAAAGAAAAGTGATAATCTTTCCAAAGTGTTTGAACTTTATGACTATATATATTGCTTGGGGGGGAAAAAAAGTCTTATAATTATAATCAAGTTCTTTACATTGAAATACTACAGAAATTACCTGAAAACTACATCTAAAATACACTAAGGTATACCTTTTTTTTATCCTTTTTCATAGAGCCTTTTAAATTACATTAAGAAGATGTTCATTCCTTATATGATGGATTTTAGGCTACTCTTTAAAAATCTTTTTATACTTAAAAAAACCCTGTAAGTCTGAAAGGTACTCAAAATGCAGTGACATTGAACTATAAAGTTGACTAAAGTCTCCACTTTAATCATAATATCATTAAGCATTTTTTGCCACACCAAGCAAATTTCCTTTCTTTCCTAAAGGCATAATTGGAAAATCAGCCCTAAGTTCTGGGTGAGCAGCAGCATCCCTCCCTCCAAAACTAGAAAATAATTAGACCCTTTGGAATATACAGCATGGAACTTTAAAAAATTACTTGTGCTAAAACATGCTTGGCACACATATAGAAGAATCCAAATATTAAGAATTTGAAACTAAAAGGGAAAGAATGTATTTGACTAGAAGACTCAAGTTTTGCAATTCTCATTTTAAAAAAGATTTCTGCATTGAAGGTACTAAATGATGGGGAGGATTGTTCCAGCAGCTGGTACAGTTCACTGTACAGTTCCAAAAACTTCAAATTCCTGGTGACATGCCACTGCTGTCCCATTGTAATACAAAAGCAAGTCTTGCAGTAAGTATCACTTAAAAGACCATAAAACCTTTGAAAACTACAAATGCTAAAGAGGCATGACTGCAGATAAATCATCTAGAAATCTTCACATTTTTTAAGATGGCATCCTGTGCCCCAGCCCCAAGTTTTGATTTTATGAAACTGAAATTAAGCCCATTAAAAAGCTTCAAGGCTACTTTGAGAAACAAACTCTGAAAAAGTTCAGAATGGTGATTTCAAATCTTCTTCTGCAACTCTGGGAAATCTGCCTTCCTTCTTCTCTGCTTAAATGCATTGACTGCACTCCCATACAGCTTTGATGCAGTTAAAAATAGGAAACCAAACCTTCACTTTTCATGTTTTTATTATTAAGGTAGCATTTAGAGAGACAAAAAGGAGTAAAATCAAAAGAAGAAAATTAGTTTCAACACTTCCATAATGACTTATTCCAAAATATGGGTTTAGACCACCTTTGTTTGAGAATATAAACTATTTCTCTTGCACATTAAAAACTGAATTTATAGAGAGTTATACTGCTTTTAAACCCAATGATGACATGAGAACCATGTCTACTAGGCTGGATTCGGCACTGACATTGAGCTTTGAAAATGCTTTAAAAATTAAAAACAAAAACAAAAAAAGCCAGCCAATCAAAAAACACCCACAAACCAAAACCAAACCAAAACAAACACCAAGAGGGTGCATCAAGAAGTAAAAAAATCTGAGGGTATGCTGTGAAATATGATGGTTTATTCTGGGTTTTTTAGCTACCAGGTCCACCTCTGTGGGTCAAATGCATCCCTGGCAATTCATCAGTGACTCAGGAATTAAACTAAGAACAAATTCCATTTCACAGGTCAAATTTTGGATGAAGCCATAATCTGCACATTCAGTAGAACCACTGATACAACACAGATTCATATTTTGCTGTAAAAATTCTTGTAGGATGGAGAGAGAAAGCAAAGATAATCTTATAATGCCGTTAGCTACTCGGCACTTTACAATATCTAAAACAATTTTCTTCCTTTTCAGTTACTGTAAAAGCATTACAGAGTCCCTTTTTACCAAAGGCTTCAACTGTGTTGCATAAAAGTCTCTAAGGGTTGAAACAAATCCAGTAGTTTTCCTTTTCCAAGGCTCTGTGAACCCCCTGTCAAAATCAAGTCCCCCAAAATCAAATCAAGTCCCCCAAAATCAAAATCCCCCCCAGTAAGCTGCCTGTAGCACATACCACTTAGTAAGAGGTTACTCTCCCCCTGTCCAGTTTGCTTCTTTCCAGCTGGACAATGCTGAGCAAGCCAATTGGAACCTAAAAAACTTGATACTGTCAGAAACAAAGTCCTTCTTGCTGCTTGGTATTTTCCACAAACAGTTTCTGGTTTCTGTCCCTCTGTGGTAAGGAGCAGCCTGTGTAAAGCAGGTCCACACACCCCCCTCACTGTCTTTTCCTGGGGAGGGTTGTGATGTCCAGCTCTACTCGTGAAGACAAAATCATTACCCAATTAGATTTATACACAAAGCCATTTGATACAAATTGCCTTCATTTTCCTCATGCAGTCCAATAAAATAGTACTGAGCTCTAAGATGAAAATAGGAAGAGTTTTCCTAAGCATAAAAAGATGAGCATTACTTAAGCATCAAAAATAGGTTAAAAGAGGACATAAAATAGTCAAAAAAGAAAATTGAATTGAAACTTGGCCTAACAAAACTTCTGTCTCTGTATGAGGTAAGTCTCTCTAAAAGAAAGTTTTTTAAAAAAGGTTCTTATGCAGGTTGTCTCTCTGTTCTTTAGGAAGTCCTGGATTTTAAATTATATTTATGGACAGGAAGCAAGCAGTAATTCCTCTAGGCTTTGAACACTGGTTTTGACAATATTTACATAATTTAGACTCCCTTTGTCTATGACTTCAATCTGAATAGAACACTTCAGAAACGTGACAATAGAGTACAGTACTAAGCAGTACCAAAATAAAAATAATATTTATTTCATAATAAATGAACTTGCTTCAGAGAAGGCTTTTTGCCTGTGCTGTTAGAGGTTTTCCTCAGATTTAGGGTTTTTTAAAGAAATTTTTAAAAGTCACTACCCTAAGATCTGAAGACCAGATTTCCATGCTTTATTTCATTAGGAGTGGTACAGTGGAAGTCTTAAACGGATCTGGAACCCCCAAACCTCATCAAAAATAGTAGCCAAATCCAAAAGCCTGTCTTACTGGCTTGCCTTGATAAAAGGTTTCCATTCCAAGATCTAAGCTTCAACACTAATGAGAGAATTTGAGCAACATGCAGTTTCCAGTCTCCATTGTGCCATTTTTCCTGTGTCCAGTTCTGAACAGCACACAGGGGGCTCAGTTTTCATTCCCACAGACAAAAGAGAGCAGCAAGCAAGTGTAAAGTACAATTCCTTGCAGTACTTCCATGACATCTGGGTAAACAGTATTTGAAGTTGGAAATCTATTCCCACTGTTTTGCATAAGAATACCCTACAACTCCATCAATGTACATTCAGCTAATGCAGCTCTGATCTAATGGGTTTGTCTTTCTGAATAACTTCTCTGGAATGTAAAGAACCTCTCTCACTCCTTCACGTATATAACAAGAGCAGTTTAACTTCATTACCAAACAGCTGGCCTACACTTCCATATGCAGGCAGCAACCACTTTAATCACCTCATCACAGGGATTTTTAATTCACATAATTGCAAATTCTATGGCCATTTTACCTTAATTACTTTTGTTATGGTCAACAAAAACTCTGTAACCCATCAAAGACAAGTTACTAGCAAAATTGAAAACTCCTGTAAGTTAAGCATTTCCATTCTAATACCTGAGCAAATAAATAGTATTAAAAGTGCTTTTTATTTTCATTTTAACATTGATGCTGCCCAAAGCACATATTTGTTCAATGTGGGATGTTGCCAGCAAAGCAGAGGAATCTGCAATCAAAACAGAATGAATGTAGAGCATCAGAAAAACAACTTTCCAAAGCATGCCATGGTACTGTCCCTACTGCATTTCAAAGGCCACCATGCCAGATACTCGCACTCAACAACATCACTCAGCTCCTGCCTCTATGAAAGGTGGTGGCAGACAAGCAGAACACTGGAGTTACTGCCAAATGAGCAGGTTATTGACCAGTATCAGCTCTCCAGAATCTGCAAGGTCCTTGTGAACCACACAGCAGTGAACTTGATGTCACATAGGACATTTATCTCACCTCCTCTGCCACTGCCTCTAATGATTTAATCTCACACTTGATTACCTCATGTGATGTCTGACCTTAAGAACTGTCTGGTGACAGAGTACAGTGGAAGATCTCATCTCAACCAATGGCCACGATTTCTCCCTTAGTTTCTGCTTCTCATTAGCTCACCATCTCTGAAAAGTCAAATAAAATTGTTGTACTAGTTATGCCTGCACAGTTGGCAGGGCAAGCATTCAAGAACATGTCTGGTGTGCCCCATAATCCAAATGTCACATATTTTTTGCACAAGTCAAGCTTTTTCTGCCCAGCCACATTCAGTTCTGGAGTTTCCTCAACATGTATACCTCAGCCTCCTTGTGAATCCCAACAGGATGAAACTTGGAGATTTGCTCAAAATGGAGCAGACAGACACAGAGGCACCTGGTAGCTTTGCCAGCAAAAAACTTACTCAGAGTTTTTAACATTCTCCTGTCTGAAGGTGTCAGTCTTCAAAGTGAGAACACCAGGAGAAAAAAAAGACCAGAAATAGCAGATATACTGCAGCTAAAACCCTGAAAAACCACCAGTAATATCCTTATAATAATTTCTATTACAAAAAAAAAAAAAAAAGCAGCTACAAGAAATTTGGCTTTACTCCACAATTAAATAATTTACATTTCTTGCTTCACTTAGAGCATTATACTCCTACTGTGTTTAATGAATGAAATTTCACAACAGCAGTGACTGCCTGTCTGTCTTTTAAAGCTCTGAGACAGCTGAAATCTTCTTTCTAGTCATCTATTTTGTAGCTTTGATCTGGGGAGTAACACAACCATAACATAAATGTAGCTCTATAGACTCCAAAAGCATTCTTTAATAACAGTCTCAGTCATCTGGTATGTGTTTCTTAAGAGCTTTGGGGATTTTTAAAATTGATTTTTTAATAAGCAAAATTGACATTATCAAGCGTTTTATGTTTTGCTCTCCTCTGCATAGCAATTCTAATTTTCATTTCTGTTATTTCATTTCATAATTTTCAAGTGTTGCAGAAAGCTGCATTACAGAAAAGCTGAAATAGTAAACACCAGTGTCTGGCATCAGGGACAGGCAGTCACATCCAGATTCCTAAAACCAATACAGCAGATACATCAGGCAACCATGTATTTTTTTAGCCAACAGCTTGAAAACAGAGATGAAGCTTCAGTAAACAATCCCATTTGAAAACTATTTTGTGCTTTTGAGCTCTCCACTAACAGAGGCCGAAAGAAACAAAAGGGAATGCTTTCTTTAAAATGGAAGTACATACATAAATGAACAGTGAGAAATTCATCACTTCTGAAAGAATTATCTATGTAATTTACAACACTTCACAAGACAGATGTGAATACTACTCTAATCCAAGTCAGAAGAGTTAAACACAATGAGAACTGCAGACTCATTTAGGTTGGAAAAGACCTTTAAGATCATTAAGTCCAACCATTAACCCAGCACTGCCAAACCATGTCCCTGAGTGCCACATCTGTTAAATCTCTCCAGGGATGGTGACTCAACCACTTTTGGTGAATATATTTTTCCTAATATCTCATCTAAACCACCCTGGCACTACTTGATACTCTCCTCTTGTCCTCACCCCTGTTGTCAGGAAGAACAGAATGACACACTCAGGTAGTTGTGGAGACCTAACTTTAATGGTTCCCCATTTTGAAAGACTACCAAGGACAAGACAGAACATTGTATTTTGGGACTGCATACAGTGAAAGAGTATTTTCACATTCACAGAAGTCATAAAATAATGAAGCAAAGCTCATTAGTTTCACTTGGATTCCCCTTAAGGCTCAGTGCTGCTTCATGCAACAAAACTATTTTTAATTTTCCTTTCCATACAGAGGAAAAAAATAAAGGTCTACTAGCCTGAAGCAGGTTTTCTTCCAGCCATGCCCATCCTTCCTTCTCCTAGTGACAGATTTTTCTCATGAGGTATCAACTCTTCCAGTGTTGAAAAAATAATATTACCCTTTTCTTCAAATAGTTGGTTCTTGGATAAACAAGCCTGAATTTTGAATTAATTGCTCTGGTTAAATAAATTGACCAAGGTTTCCACTTGCTAGTTCCAAGACCAACCTTATCCCAAATGATCAGAGTTAATAAAAAAGAAACATAAGAATTTGGTGATGATTTTACAAGGAAACATTATAAATATGCTAAAAACAGCCTGCAGAACTTGCACTTTTACTACAATTATTTGCATTATCTTAAAACAAGGGAGAAAACCCTGTGTTCCTTCCTGGCCTGAGCTTGGAACAAAGTTCATACCACTGTTGGACAAGTAAGTTTGATTTTTTTTTTTGAGTAGAATGGAAACTGTGTTTCCATTCTACTCAAATAATTTACTTTCTCACTTTAGCAGAGGCTTAATTAGAGGAATAGAAGATATTTAGGTGTTTTGGGGGACCTAAATATGTCAAGTACATAATAGTAGAAGTATTCTTAATTATAGCATATATTGCATATTAGATCTTCTGCACATTTTTGTTACATTTACACTTATTAACCTTATTTATCTACACAAGGAAGACAAGGGGCACAGCTCAGCTGAATGCCACAGGCACAGGCTGGAGGAAGGAAGGACAGACTATAATTACATTGAGGGCTATATTTGAGCAGAAGTCTTTTCACTGCACCAGGTTTTGCTGGTTTATTATTAAAACTGAAAGAAATGGCCCTGGGATCAGCAATTCATCCCTATGTGCCAGGGTGTTATTTGATCTGTATATGTAGATTTCCAGAGGTGATTTCCCAGCTATTGTCAAGGCCATTAGAAACCATCTTTCTTCACTACACCCTAGGTCTACTAGCAATATTCTTATTAATTCAGACCATCAAACCATGTGGAGAGCTGATTCCTAAAGCCACTTATATTATTTCTATTATCTCTTTACAAAGAAAAATTATCTTTTTGTATCCTAGCTAAATCTAACTACTCAGACTGCTCTCTATTTCTTTTTAAAATTTATCCATCCATTCTTAACATGCAAGGCCCACAGACATAATTAGCGAGCATCCTTTTAAGGTATCCTGAAGCAAACAAGTCTGCTTGTGAACATTGAGAGCACGAGTGTAACAATTCAAAGAAAACCATCCCCCTTTTAATTTTCTACTGTTATCTAAATGTTGAGAGAATAATTCCCCCAAGAAGAGATTGGGTTACCTAATCTGTGGCTGGGAAACTACTGCCATTTCTACCTGATAATTTTTAGAATCTCATTTTATTTCTACAAGAGATTGAGGAGAAACAGGAAAAAAGAAAAAAAAAAAAAAAAAAAAAAAGGAAACCAACAAAACAGGAACAAAAAAACCTGGGCCTCTGAAGATAAAATGTTTGCTTCACAAATAGCATAGCTACTCTAAAATTTGTGGCTAATAATTTACTTTACAGTCCAATGAACAGTACAGAAGACATAGACACATTTGCAGAATCTGGAAACAGGAAGCCATGTCTCAATCCTTCCCACAGCCCTCACAACCAGGATGATTTCTCACTCAGCACATTTTCTTCTCCCCTGTTCACCTACTCCAGCATCACCTCTTGATCTGAGCTACTCAACTCCACGGAAGGCTGAACACAACCAGGTGAAACAGAGATCAGTGAGAGGCATCCCCCTGCAAAGCCCTGCCCTTGACACAAATCCCTCCCCTGCTCCCCAGTGTATCAGCTCCTCTGCATGAGGAAGAAGAGGCTGATACAAAGGAGGGGTTCAGACAAGTGACCTGCTTTATATCCAGCAGGATTTTCCTTAGTGCAAGGGAAACACCTGCTGATCCACAGCTCAAACCCATGTGTCCTCTCTCAGAAGGCAAAGTACAAGAAGGACCACACATTATTTCAAGAAATGAACAAGCTACACCTGTGGTGTTCAACATGACCCAAAGCATTTAGATATTTTGCATAAAAAAATACTTCAGGTAGTTTACTTGGCAAAACATTCACGTTAAACATGTTATCCATGGTAAATGTAGCAGCTCAAATAAAAGAAATTTAGATTGTCATTTCTTAGGAGAAAGAGGCAGGATAACTATTCGTGTTAAAGAAATGAACTTTGCCAGTAAATCTGGGCAAAGGAAGGTGCTTTAAGAAATAAGGCAATCTGAAAATGCTTTAAAAAATTTTACAGAGGGTTAAAAAATTATATCCCAAATCTCCTCTCGGTCCATTTACAAGGAAAAGACCTTTCAGAAAACCTCTAAGCAGCATTTTCCATCAGTATTTTAAATGTCTCAGCAGAACACAGAATCCCTTACTCCATGATGCCCTGGGGACTACAATGATTGTAGTTTACCTGCACAGTACCTTGAGGGACACACAAACAAAAACTGAAAAACTCCTACTGGAGTATAGAAGCACTTATAACTTGCACCACATGCTAACAGCTGTGGCCTCAAATTATTTTAAGCCATTTATGAACTTGGAGGAAATAAAAAGAGTCAATTCCACTTTATTAGAATGGGTTTTGAAGTAAAGACTGGCAGCATGGGATGAGCCATGTGCTGGGCTAATGCACTTTTCTGGATCCCAAAAATGGGGAATTGTGGCATTTTCTCACATGCTAAAGAGAGGAACAGAAACACTTACTGTTATGCAATATGCACCATCTATTGTTTTCCTGTAGCAGTAATTCTGGCAGTTTGAAGATGCATTTTGCAATGCCTCCCCAAGTATTTATGACTGCTTCCCTAGCCCTCTGTCCTT
Source organism: Polioptila caerulea (assembly GCA_013397295.1). NCBI lineage: Eukaryota > Metazoa > Chordata > Aves > Passeriformes > Certhiidae > Polioptila > Polioptila caerulea. The sequence continues at coordinate 37,303 of VYXF01006518.1, read as the reverse complement.
CCAGGTACACACAGCTGTGCTTGAACACATATGCACAAAAATTCAAATATCTGACTAAAAAAGCAATACACTGAGGTGCCACTTTTTTTTTCTTCAGGCAACCATTTAGCACATAAAGGGAAAGCAGCGTGCGGCACGCTTACAGAACTTCATGGACTAGCTGATCTAGGGCAAATCATCTCAAATCACTTAGAGCAAAGATAATGATTCTTTCCCTAATGCAATCAGCATGCTGCTTAGAGCACAAATCTGCTGGGGTGCTTGCCAGCAGAACAAACCTCATCCACTGTAGTACATATCCAAATCAGTATTTCAATTTAAAACAAAGATTTCTCCAAAGAAAATGACCGAGTTCAAAGAATTTGCAAATCACTTTGTTCAGATTTTTAGAATGTCTAACACCAATTTTTCCACTTCTACAATCCAGTTACCGTGAAGATTAAACTAATATTTGTTTATTTCTATTAAGAAGTAAGAGATGAAGGCATAAAACATGATATCTAGGGATTTTCTATATTTTCACTCACTATATCCTGCTTCTTTGCTGGTGAAGCAATGCTTTGTGCAATGGAGCAGATAGGAACAATGTCACAGTCTAAAGTCCAAGGGATCTAGAGCAGCTTTTTGGGGCCACAAATTAGAAAGTACAACACAGCAGAAAGGAGACTGTGAGAAATGGTAAGGTTAGTTTGACTTGCTCATGATACTAAGGATACTACAAATAAGAATATAAAAGCTACTCAGTCCCACCTCTGTGCTCTGAAACTTTTATATTAAATTTTGAGACTATCAGCTCAAACATTGTTCAAAGGAAACAAATTAAACTCACTCACCCCTAGGGAATCTGATCCAGTGTCCCTGAGTGAAGAACCTTTTCCTGATATCCAACCTAAACCTCCCCTGACACAATTTCAAGCCATTCCCTCTGGACCTGTCACTGTGATCACAGAGAAGATTTCAGTGTCTGCCTCTCCACTTCCCTCATAAGAGAAGTTTGGAATTGTAGTTTACAATGAGGTCTCCCCTCAGTTTCCTCAGGCTGGACAAACCAGGTGGCTGAGGCCTCCTACAGCTTCCCCTCAAGGCCCTTCACCATCCTCATGGCCCTCCTTTGGACATTCTCTAATAGTTCAATGTTTTTTTTCATATATTGGCCCCCCAAACTGCCCCAGCACAGAGGTGAGGCTGCCCCAGGGCAGAGCAGAGGGGACAATCCCCTCCCTTGCCCGGCTGTGATGCTGTTCCTGATGCCCCCCAGGACACAGTTGCCCTCCTGGCTGCCAGGGCACTGCTGGCTCACATCCAACTTTCCATCAGCCAGGACCCCCAGGGCCCTTTGCACAGCGCTGCTCTCCAGCCTCTCCTTCCCCAGTCTGTCTGTACACCCAGGGCTGCCCCATCCCAGGGGCAGAATCTGGCACTTGCCCTTGTGGAACTTTGTAAAGAGGATAAGCAAGATGGAGGCATCAAGCTGTTACTGCTAAGCCTACAAAATGATAAGACTAGAACCAAAACTAATAAAGCATGAGATACTATAATTATTTTTTAGAATCCATAGCAAAATGAATAAATCAATTTTCTGACGCTATTCTCACTAGTCAAAGTGTCTCCTGTCTGAGCATGGTATTTTTCATCTGGTGTAGCTGCTGACCTTCAAGAAAAACAACACCTGTCAATATCAATGTAGGTGTGCCAAGCCTGCTGTTCAATCCTTCAGCTGAACAAAATACTGCTGGCAATTCAGGAATCGACCTTATGCTTTAATCCTTCACTATTATTTCTCTATGTGGAACACTTTAGGTGGATGCAGTTTTCCATTCCAAATATGTTTTTTTCTTCATGCAAAGTTGTTTTTTCTGTGTCCAAAAACAACAGCATATTTTATTTATTGGCTTTTCCTCACATCTTCTTTCACATCATAAGCTACTTACTAATAATTAAAGAGTGGTTTATTTAGGAGTAAGAAAGTTATAAATAATATCTACTTATTCATGGCAAGATTAGAGTATGAATTTGACCTTCCACAGAATATTTCCAAATCAAAATATCTCAAACTAAATAGAAGAACCAAAACTATTTGAAGAGACCTAAATCTACAAAACTATTCCTAAAAAGAGCTGCCAAATTTTCTGTATTGCCAACAACCAATGCTTCTGTCCTAGCCTGTTCAAAGACAAAATATAGATATAGAAAGGGGTTTTTAAAAAACAAAACCAAAACAACCCACCCAAAAACAGAACAAGAAGTAATAGACATGCAGCAGCATTTCTTCATTCATAAAATGTGTACACAATTCCTCATAAGAATTTCTGACAGGAAATGGCTTTGTTTTTCCTGGTGTTTCTTTGGCAACATATATCTCATCTATGGAGGCTTCAGCCTGTTACCTTCCTAGCCATCTGCAGCTACACACTACCTGTTATTTCCCAAATTAGATCAATTTATGACTCTGGTCCATGTTTTTGTAAGCAGTTGAAAAGGTTTTGTAACCAATTCATTATTTTGACTGGTGTTTACATGAGAACAGATTTGTATCATGATATTTCTCATGGTTAGCTGAAAACAAAAATTTATTCCTGTATTGTTTTTTCAAAGAGAACTGATCAAGGCAAGAAAACCCAGGCTCCAACAGAGGCAAAAGAGGACAAGTTTCTCCCTGCGTAATCTTAGAAAAACAGATCAACAGATCGATTTTCATATAACTAAGAGCTTGCTATTCTATAGCTTCTTGAAGCAAATGGTACCAGGATCCAGAGCAAGGATGTGTCTTTCAAAGATGTGCAGGAGGGCTGGTGCATCAGAGGTCTCCCATCTGCCCAGCCCTATCAAAGGGAAACCTCAGGAGACATGATCCAGCCCCACAGATGACCTCAAAGCAAAGTTTTGCCTTTCTCCCAGAGAGCAAAAGCCCAGCAATCCTCCTCCTGCACTGCCTGTTTGGATTGATCTCAGTGCAAAGATGTTTTTTGGATAAAGCTCATGAAATTTTAAATTGTGGAACTAATTTAATAAGATGGATAAGCCTAATTCTACATCTATCTTTAAACTTTCAGTTTGGGGAACCACGGTGGGGGGAAAAAAAAAGAAAGGAACACTGGAAAAACCTCACATCCTTTCTCTGCAGGACTTCCTTCTGGTCATAAAAAAACCATAATTCTAGCCTTCCTCTGTGATTCTCACCCAGCCTCTATGGAAGTAAAACAAATTAGCACAACACAGGACAATCAGAACACAACTGCATTTATACTGCAGAAAACTTCAGCTCCTTGAATTTTGTGGCAAATATGCACACAATTGCAACACAATGCTGTAACTTGTTTTGAAATAGCAATAACTTTAAATTTTTGAACAACAATTTTTCTTTATTGAAAATTAAATTTATGAAGCCACAAAGTTTGAAGTCTAGCACTTTACAGTTGTTATTATTAGTAAAAAGTGCAGGTTTAATTCCATGCCCTGTATTTAAACTGAAGGAAACTCAACAGCTCACTGTCAATATATCAACATAAGCCATACAAATTCTAGCAGCAACGTCACTATCAGGCACAAAATTATATACAACCACTTTGCATTCTATAAGCAGCAAGAAAAATTACAGTAGTTTTGCAGCTGTAAGCTCAATAAACCCTCAATTTCAATCACTAGGAAATGCTCTAGCTAAAGGTGAAAATTGGCTGAGATTGTAAAACAAGCAACTGGTTTTGCTGGTTTACTGGAAAATCGTTAGGCTCAAAAGGTTAAATGGGTGTTGAATTAGGAGCAGATTGTTAAAATTTGATTTAGGAGGCACAGTATTTCTTACTGCATGGTGAACAATGAGTGGGTGTTAAAGTCATTCAATCTCTTGAACAACCAGACTCTTCAGTAGATGGAAAAAGCAATCACAGCTTGTTAACTGAACCATTTTAATGTTTTCCATCCTTACAACATCCTTTCTGACATACATAAAATATTTCCCATATAAAGTAAATAATAACTTACTTTAATAATGTGGCAAGGAATTAGTTCATTATATTAGTTACGAGTCTTTCTGCCTTGATTAATAGTTAGGGTTAATTACAACATACAAGAGTAGGAGTCACAAAATATGTCAGGTTTAATGGCTTCTTGAAAATGCAACATAATACTGATATGCCTGGTAACAGTGAAATGATGCAGCCTCTGAAATATGGATCACATGAAAGGCAAGAAAAAACCTCACTATAAAATGAGAAATTATTACTGCTAATGCAGGAAAGGTGTTTTGATGAAAATGGAAAAACTGGACAAAATGCAAAGACAAAAAGCTAAAGGGAAAAATAAAATTAGGAGGCAGATGCAAAACTAGGGCTTTCAAAATAACTGGAAGGAAGAACTACCTCTGCCTTAAGAAACAGGGAAAGAAAACTAACAGAGGTTAAAAGAATGAAACTGGAAGAAACAAACAGATATGACTAAACCAAACTACCTTAAAAGCAAGGTGAAGCAACTAGACTAAAAGAACAGCTGAAATGTATTATCCCTGCAACAATTTGACATGAATGAAGCTCAAGAAAAGAGCTAAATAATTTATGTACCAAGGTACAAAAGTCCAGTTTGGAGTGTTCAGGAAACACTCAACCCTGGCATCTGAAAGAAAGGATCATCAGTCCAATGTTGCATATACTGCCAAGGGCTTTCCACATAGAATTTTTGGCACATTCCCTTTGGAGCTTTTCAGGCACCTCAGACACAGGGGGCTGGAATAGTGACACTTCAGATGTATCTCTTCCTCATTTAATAGAAGCAACTCCACATAGGGCAAACTGCATGACTGCATTTCCAGCTCTCACTTAGAGAAATCAGGAAGAAATTGAGACACAACAATTTACAGTATCTGCCATGATTCAGTTTTGTTTATTTTTTTTTTTTAGGACCAGCCTAAATGAATGCTACAATGAAGAAATAATTACAGCAGTCACTGCTTTAAAGCTCTGAATATCAGATTGTGGACAGCATAATCAAACTGGTGCAGAGAATATGACTCTTTCACCAAATCAGACCCAACCCAGCTGCAATTTCTGCAGTTTCTTAAGTAGAAAAGGCTTGAGAGAAGTCAGTATGCAGAAGGCAATGCTATCACAAGAGACAGCAGGTGCCCTGCCACCAGTGAAGGAAAGTCATAATGGAAGGTACAGCACATGATGTGCAATTCGAAAAAGCACCCTTTGAGACATAATTGCAAACATTCCAATTCCACCTTCAGCAAGCAAAGAATCCATAAAAAGGATTTAGATATTTTCTTTCATATTCACTACCCTTCAAACTGCTGTTTTCTCTAGGCACCCTCTTCCCCAACCCTTATTGATTCTCTTGCCCTATGTTTTACATTAACCAGCACTATCACATTCATGTTCCTACCAACAAAACAAAATATTTTCTAAGTACCCATGAATGCTGTTATATCATGATTTAGCAGCACATATTTGGGAATCTCTGCTGCTGAAGGAACACTTCCATCAACTGCTGCTACTGTGCCAGATAATGTCCATGTAGAAACCTGTGAAAAGCATGGAAGAGGGGTGCATATCAGCCTTCAGTTCCTGGAAAACAAACCTATCCTGTTGTGTGGCTCTCAGGCAGTTGCAGAAGTGCACAGAGTACAACAGAGTCTATTATTAATAAGCAAGAACAAAGAGAACAAAGCGACTTCAAGACCTGAAATGGCTCGGTCAAGCTGCTGCCTTCCTGAAGTCTCTAGGGCATCAAACAAGACTTACTGAGGAACAGTGTACAACATTCTTGTGCTGTGGTAGTCCTTAATTAATTCACCACCTCTCTCCCTGCAGAAACAAGTATCTGATACAATGTTTTCATTAGTATTGCTGTCACCATCATAATTATGTACTTTTAAGTAGGCTCCGTTTTATTTCACACTTGTTTCTTCTCCTGAAGGATGTTACTCTACCTTGCCATTGGTAGATTGCAATGAAAGACCTTTCATCTCACTTTTTTCAAGCTAGTGAGATGAAAAAGTAGGATTTTCAATACTTTAGAATATGCATTTCCCTCAAAAAAGAAAACAATCAAAAAAACCCCTCAAAAACCTCACCAAACAAACAACCAAAAAGAAAGAAAAAAACCAAACCCACAACCAAAAAACTCCACAAAGAACACAAGTAAATTTATACCTAATAAACCTAAAAACCTAGCCTGAAAATCTATAAATAGTCCACTGAAATGTTCCTAACCTATCCAGCCAAAGATACAAGATTCCTAGCTCAATACAAAACCCTGTTTTTTTAGTAATTTCAATATTCATGTTCTTCTTGGCTTATTTTGATTAACCATCTCTCTCATTTATCCTCAATAAAGTTAAAAAGCACATGGAATTTTATCTCTAGGTACATATTTTTCATCTCCATAAATACATCTAGCGCATACGTTATTTTCTGTTTTCTGCTGCTTTATCATTCAGTCTTATCCTTGAAAAAATAACCTCAATTCTAGTGTTTTATCAGTTTTATGACATCTGAAAACAAGTGCTTTAGTTACATGAAAAACTGTCTTTCATTCACTTAGTTCTCTAATTTTTACGTGTTTTGTACTACTTGGAAATTTTTTCCACTGAAGAGAATATTTAATATAATTAGTTTGCATACAGCGTGTGCACACCTCACTCGTCTACAAAATCAATGGAACACACAGCAATGCTGAGTGTAAATTTGAGTTCTCATCTCAAATATGTTCTACACTAAAGGCATAACCTTGAAAACCTTTGGTTCAGAGCACTCTCAGTGAACTCATTGTGAATGGCATCTGGGAAGAGTTTGGGGAGCCTTATAACTTACCTGCCTCTCAGTTATTCTAACCTACATTAACAGTAGACAAATAGGAATTGCACACAGAGTATAAGCTGATGCATTGCTGACATGAAGCTACTAAATAAAAATAAATAGAAATTCTTTGACACAAAATTTTTACTAATAAAGCAGAGTGAACTGTGCTAAAAAATTTTCATCTTAAATAAGAACACAAGCAAAGCTGCAACTTACTACACATCTCAACCACAAAATCTAATGTCACTAATGAGGATAGCAATGACAAGATAGCCATGTGATACCGTAATTAGTATCAACAGTAAAGAATGTTATTTTTGGCACCATGCACTAATCCAAATAGAGTTCATAGTAAAGTCAATGGGCTACATTTGCTAAACTCTGTTCTCATTAAGCTCTATATTTTGAAAGAATTTCACTAGCATTCACCATTCATCTTAAAATTTTCGAAGAGAAAAGGTATATTGACAGTGACTGCAAGATAAAATTGCCTAAAATACGCCTTCGAGAGTTTGCTTAAACACAAACATTTGCTTAATAGAAAGATAAACAGAACTAAACTTGGAAAAATCTAAATTTGCTTACTTTCTATAAACTGTAGGTTACAAGAAAATAGACCCCTTTGCCTACCAAAACAGCCAGCGTTATGGAATACCAAAAACATACTCAAAAGAAGAAATAAAAATTACATTTTTTTTTCCTTAAGATAAGACTTACCATGAAGTACAATGGACACTTTTTGAATGAAGCTACGTTGAAAAAAATTTCTTTATACATATGGAGTTTTGAATTTCACTTCATCAGGTCTCAGAATATGGAAGTCTCACCAATAATGGAAAGTTTCTAAATATTGTTCTAAACCAGCTTTCAGAGGCATCTGACCAACAGAGTAATAAAATCTCAAATTGATTATTGAATTCAAAGGATGTGTCATTGTCTTCCTTCACTGAGAACCTGAAGGAATATAAGGAAGCTTCCTGAGGCATTGTCATGGGTTGCAGTGCAAAATGTAACAAAAAAAAAAGAAAAAAAAAAAAAGATAGTTANTGCTCCATCCAGGGGGAGGAGCCAAGCATTCCTACCTGGATAAAAACCTGAGATTTGGGACACCAAGGCAGCCTTTTCCACTGCACTCCCAGAGGAAAACCAGGCCCATCTCTCACCACTGGACCTTCAGCAGAGGGCTGCACTTTCTACAGGATCACTGCTCCAACAGAGCCACATCTGCCACTCCAGGAGGGCTGCAGCCACCATTTAATGGGACTGCCACCAACACCCTGACCCACAGGGTGTCAGCTTGGATTCTGACTCTGTCAGTGGGTTTGGGGTTTTTTTTGTAACACTGCATTCTTGTTTCATTTTAGTTCTCCTAATAATGAATTGTTATTCCTATTCCCATATCTTTGCCTGAGTGCCCCTTAAACCAAAAATTATAATAATTTAGAGGGAGGGGTTTTACATTCTCCATTCCAAGGGAGGCTCCTGCCTTCCTTAGCAGACACCTGTCATTAAACCATGACAGGCATCTACATGGCTAGCATAGCTTGACAAGCAACATCTCATGTAAAAACTCCTGAGACCTTTTTCTCTTCTTTTCTGTTTTTAATTAATGGAGGAATCAGAGGCAGAAGTTGTCACCATGATGGCAAATTATGCAGAACTGCTGCGAGAGTAGTAGAGAGAACAGCCTTGACCTTTCCTCCAATTTGTAATCAATATTTGCACTGATGCACACAAATGAATAGTGAAGTGGCCATCATGCTGCTCACTTTATACACATCTTTGTCGAAGAGCTTGGGAATTGTTAGGAAGCAGCTCACCTTAACCTCCTTCAAGAAGCACAAGTGTGTTTGTTACACATCAACAGAACTAAACCGAATTTAGGCTCTCTTACAACCTGCTGATCTGGAGAACACGAAATGCCTCACGATGGTCTGGCAAGCCCAAGCTGGAAACCAAGGTCTCTGTGGCTCCTGAAAGGTGGCCTGGCCCAAGGGCAGCTCTATCTACTGCCTTCAGATTTCATATTCCAAGAAACAAGCAAAAATAACTACCTAAGACCAAAAAAAAAGCAAACAAACAAACAACACCAAAAGAATCCAAAACACCCCACAAACAACACCTATGTATATATACACCTGATCTTCAAAGAAAAATAAAATTCTATCTTTTTTATTGGTTTTACTATTTAATTGAAAGTACTGCATTTACTCCAGTTTTATGGAATATCTCATCTTCTACTCCTTCCCCCATTTGTAAATGTTTGATTACTTACTGAACTTGAAGAGGTTCCTGTTTCAGAGTGGAATAAGAAAATAAGAAAAAGCTTTGCTTCTAATTTGTCTTTTTCTTTTTGAATTGAAATGAAAAAGGTCATTTACTACAAAAAATACTAGGGATATATTAATGCAAGGGAATGAATCAAAATGGAAACACCTGACTCCGAACATTTCTAAAGTTTAATTTATTTTAAACCATTGCCAAAAAGTAACATCTTTTCCCTTGACATTATTCTCCAATTCATACTTAAGTATGTCTTTTATAATTCTGAAAGGAATAACAGCCTACAATACATCAAAATGAAAGCTGCAGTTTAACATATTCCATTTTCCCATTTTACAAGCCACAACAATATTACTTAATAGGCAAGAGCTGGATTCCTTCAATAGTTTTCTATCCACTCTGGATCAGAAAATATATATTCCTGTACAAGTAGAATGTTAGAGTATTTACAGCTTTGGAACTTCTTCAAGACTGGAAAGAAAGGAGAAGGAGACAGAAACATTTAAGAGCAATACTTTATTGAGGAGATATTTCACACAGTTCCATATTTCACTGGTTGTTCTAAAAAATTTAGAAATTCCCCTTGGAGACAACTTAAAGCAATAAACAAAAATCGCATACAAAACTCAATACCAGGTCTTTTTTTCTTTTAGCTACACAATTCTAAAAGTCACCTCTGACTTTAACAGTATAGGCTCCTAACTTTAAATAGCAAAAATCTTAATATATCTGACAAGTGGACAGTGATATTTTAGTTTTCCCATACAAATGGAAAGAGGCATAGGAAGTCTAACTTAGAGACCTTAAGCTGACATCAGCAAGATTCCGTCATTCCAGGAGAAGCGTATTCTGACCTTGATGTGAAGTTTCAATGTAAATTTTAAGGACTGCCCTAGAAGACAGCAGTCACAATTTAGGTAGGTCTAGCACCAGGAAAATAAAAGACTATGATCTGGCTTCAGGGATGAGAACTCCTTTCTGACAAGAAGGACAGACATTGGAATAGCAACATTAAAGAGGTGGAATGCAGAATTCAGTGCAAAACTTCCTTGTCTTTAGTGACCTTTTCCATAACGCAGAGAGACAGAAGAGGCATATGAAGTAATAAATCTGTTAGAGGAGGTTCACCCAGAAAATCCTCACTCATGATCACCAGAAAGAGACAAAGATCATGGAAGCAGAGTTCCCATCACCTTAACCAGAATTTCTAGCATGCACAGGCATACTTCTGTTGATTAGGGTTTTTTGCCTGTAATGTTTACATACAAATCATGCTGCTTCCTTTGCAGGAGAAAGGCCTTGCTTTCAGGTTATGTTTCCCTACACAGAGCAGGGAACAATGTTTTAATAACTGCAGCCACAAATACTTGGCTTAAGAGCACAGCTGAGCACTGAAATGTTTCTTATAAAGACAATTTTGAGCTTTACACTCAAAAATTATCACCTTCTAAAAGGAAGGTGGAGAATAGGGCATATAATTTAAAAATAACTGAGTATGCAATTAAGAAATCAAGTAACAAATTAATTGTAGTTCTACCTCATTCTTCCTTTACCTACTTTATATAAATTAGATCATGTACTCAAAACTTCTTTTGAAAAACAATTAGAAGAACATTCTATCATTCAACAAAAAAGCACATTTAAAATATTGTAGAATGGAGCTGAAAACATGCAAATTAGCTTGCACATATGTGAAAAAAAAGATTTGGATTCCTTGCTATTCATGTGGCAGCTAAAGAGGCATCTTGGAACAATATTTCCAGTCCCTTTCAAGTTTTGGAAGAGGACAAAATCGTCAGTAGGTCAGACATTTATCCAACGTATTTCCACCACCAACAAGAAACAAACTGAAAACATTTCCCCACAAACTGAATTAAGTCTGAATTACATTTTGAAATGTGAAAATAGTGACATGAGGCTAAAAGCATAGGCACTTCACAGATTAGACAAAAACATATTTGTGTCAGCTGAGGAACTGTGGCATGGGGTAGCACAGACATTCAAAAATCAGACTCGTCATGAATAAAATAAAATTTAAAAGGCAAACAACACATTGCTGTCAATGATACTGTTAATCCTGCTCTCATGTCACTTTAAGAGTTCATTCAACCTGGTTGAACACCAAAATAATGTATCACTGAATAAAAAAGGACAGAATAATGAATAAGGTATGAAAGTTCATCCTACCCTTTTGTTTGCAAGTTTTTCAGGGACAGGAAGGGGCAGGCACAAGGGAACATAACCTATTGCTTCACACAGTGAAATACCTGTTGTTCTGAACAGAGACATTCAGAACATTTCAGATACGAATCTACTTCAAAGTGGATTCACATCAGCATGTGACCCCCTGTAATGAGATAGTCAGACTAAGCCTACCAATACAGAGAGAAATACAATACACCAGTGGAATAGAATGGCCCATCTGAAGACATTTCAGAGTTATTATATGCAATCTTTCTGAAGTTTAGCATTAGATCAATGCATGTAATAGTCTCAAGCAAGCAAGCAGGTTGGTAACTACTTGTATAATCAGAACAAGGGAAGTTTTTCAGGTGAAATACAAAGCTTTTGTGTCTGTCTTCAACAAACACATTTTCACTCATGTCAGACTAGAGAGGGTAGAACACTGAGTCTTCCCTGACAGGGAAGGAACAGAAATTCTGAACTCATAGTGCCTTTTGCAGAACCATAGAATCTCAGGCTGCAAAGGACCCCAAGGATCATTAAGCCCAACCTTTCTTGGCAAAAGCACTATCTAGACTAGCTGGTTCAGCAGCCTGTCCAGCTGAATTTTATAAGTGTCCAGATTTGGAGAATCCATCACTTCCCTGGGGAGATTATTCCAACTAATTGATCTCATTGTGAAAATTCTCCCCTTGTGCATAGTAGCAATCTCCCCAAGAGTAGCTTATCCTGATCAGTTTTCTTCTCTTCCATGTGACTCCTTGTAAGGAAAGGGCTCTCCATCTTCTCTGCAGCCACATACTGGAATGTGGTGACAGTCTACACTAAACACAGCACTAAAATCTGTCCCTAAGCATCACATCTACACATCTTCTAAATGCCTCCTGGGATGGTGGCTCCACCATTTCCTTGGGCAGCCTATTCCAATGCTGGACTACCCTTTAAGAGAATAAATTTTCCCTAACATCCCATCTAAACTTCCCCTGGCAGAACTTGAGGCCTTTTCTCTTATCACTTCCCACATGCAATTTTCTCCAATCTAGATTACTGAGCATTTCAAATCATTCTTTAAAGATTTTAGTGGTAATTTATATGAAAATATGCTTTTCCTTTCAATTCACATCTTTTTAAATAGGCTAAACACCTAAGTTTTAATAGTGATTGTTTAAGTGTTAATTATGTTTATGCCACAGGAATTCTCTTTGTGTCCTGGTTTCTCAGCACAGTTCTCAACCATAAAATTATTTCAAAACATTAATTTTATAACTTAGGGAATAGATATGAAATTCTCCCCACATGTAAGTTGACTACAATTGAAATAAGTGAAGCACAATTTGTTCCAACCAGCACCAGAAAAAGCTTAAGATCCCACCTTTTCAACACAATCATACTGTGATCACTGGTGACCACAGAAAGATTCCAAGACAAAACACAGCAAGCACCAGTATCTTAAAATCATTTTTAACTCGAAGATGGGTCATTAAAGTGTTCTGGGGGACTCACAGGGTCAATGTTGGCACCATGGATCAGAAAAAAATGATGGATAGAAACAAACACAAAACTCAGGGAACACAGAAGTACTTCCCACACACCTGACAAAAGCTGCTGTGCTCATTAAAGGGAAGTGCAGAGGAATTTAAGAGTATTGTAAACAATAATTTGGCTTCAGGTAGACACTATGTGTCCAGCATTCCAGATATCAGTCCTAACTCCTTAAAATCTACATAAATCTTCCTAAATAGAAGAAAAGTATTGTCAATACACATAAAAAGAGGAAGGACGCATCCAGAAAAACCTAATGCTTCTTCCCATCTTATTGTCTCTCTTCAGCTATTTTCATTTCTTATAAAAGAAAATTATGTTTCTTGTTGTTGCATGTATCCCAAAGAATTCATCAGTTTATTAACTGGCTTTCCTCAAGAGGGTCATACATGGTATTAAAACCATGTTCAGCAAAGTGGAAGCTATCAAAGCTTTGATAAAAACCAGACCAAGTAAGACTGATTATTCACCAGACTATTCAGAAGCTCCTCCTCAAATACAGAAAACCACATCAATAAAAATTGATGATACACTCTATTTATTTCTCTAAAATGCCAAACAGGTTGGCCTCACTGAACCCCATTGTTATCTCAGACTACGCTGACATTAATCCTCTAAATGTCCCATTACAGTTCAAGCGTTTATTTAAGCTTTCTATGTACCTAGGACATAGCCATAAAAATCAAAGACTGTGTCAGCTAAAAGCAGTTCCACCAACTAATTTTGAAATGGTAGTGTGTTCCTGAATATTTAAATTTTTATTTATTTCATTATTTTCTAATTCAACTGTGTAGCACATCAACAAATCTACATCATGCAAATAATTCCTGCAAAAAAGCAGCACTGCTGCATGCCACGATCTCTCCTCCAATGAAATCAAACCACCTGTGGTGGGTAGGACATAGGAGCTTGTCACTCACACACCATGCTGCACTGGTATCTGCAATGCACGTAACAGAAATAGAATTAATTGCAATTCTCTGAAGAGCTGATCCATTAGCACTCGCGTGTAAGGCTGCGAGGAAAAGGAAACATCAGGGCTAATGCTCAGGCATATCTTCTCTCATGGGAATAGTTCAGAATGTTTTTATATTAGGAAGGCTTTTATACCCTTCTGGAACAGTACACAGATCTCCTTTTCTCTTTCAGGAGCTTTTGTGTTCCACATTTGTTCTAGTCTTATAAATATTGCTCTAAAGAAAAGGTCAATGGCAAAAGTCTACAGATACATTCAATAACAGGCAGACATTTCAAACAGTGAGAGGAGCCAAAGTCTAAGAGCTTAAGTAAGCCTAAAAGCCAGTTGCATGTGATTAAAAAAAAAACCAACATAAAAGAAAAAAACCAACAACAAATCAACACACACAAAAAACCAGCGACCAAAATCCACACAAAAGAAAAATACGCTACCAAAAACCCCACTAAGATGGTAAGACTAAACAAAAAAAATTGGCTTAAAAAAAAAAATAGAAAAAACAAAATCACCCACAAGACCACACAACCAAACTCTCCCAAACTAAGCAATTGTTCTCATGTATAAAATCTGCCATTGTCTCCTTTCAACAAAGGAAAATAGAACACGTATGATTTCAGGTACAGATGGTTTTCCCCATCTTTCACTCCTTCTGAACTTCTATTAGATAGCTAGAAAAATGCTAGTTTTTGATTAAACTAAATAATAAATTCAGTGTTCAAAGTTTAACTTATTGTAAAAAGATAAAGGTTGGTTAATATCCTGTCCAATCCTTGCCTGTGGCTGGGACTACTGATCTTGTACAAGCAGGCACATAACAGCAGATTTCAAATCTTTCTAATGAAGATCTCCACTGTGGTGGACTAATGGGTGGAAATTATCATGCAGAGTAAAATAAGAGAAATTTATAAAAAATATAATAATAGGAAGGTAAAGAGTTAACAGGTTTTGTAGAAGTTATCTGTCACAAACTTGGCAGAGTAATTGGATGCACTGGTGTAGCATTAATTAACTTTCTTTTAAAAAATGGCCAATTGCCTGGAAAAATTACACTGCAAAGGCATAAAAGGCAAATATCTTCTATTAATAGATGCCCAGGTACAACAATGTGTATAGCAAGGTGATAGCTGAAGGCAGAACTAAAGGCTCTCAATATCCCCACCAACTGATCAAATATTAAATGAAATTCAGTGCTGCTAAGTGCAAACTGTACACATTTGTCGAAGCACAACCACTTTTATAACACTGAAGTGAAAATTAGCTCTCACCACTCAGCAAATAAGTTCAAGTGGCACTGTGGAGAATTCAGCTCTGCTGTCAGGGCTGGTCAGAAGAAGAGTGGAAATAGAAAACTCAGTGTTTAGTGGAGATACTGAACGAGAGGGCACCATTTTGCCCTTAACAATCAATAGCTCCTGACATCCCAAATATGAGGGCAGGATAGCACTACAACATTCCTTATAAATCAGAGGTATTCAACTTCTTTGTGGGGGAAAAAGAAAATCTCATCTCAGAGTGAGAGATGGGTTAAAAACTCAGCCTTTTTCTTCTTGCCACAGCCAGATGCCTGAAGTATGGCTGCTCTTCACTGCTGAACTCATCTGTTCCATGATATCCCCGTGCTGGTGCCAAGATGACTCCAAGAGGTTACTCTTCATCCCTTCATCCCTACAGCACTCAGACCAAGGAATCTGTGTCACAGCTGGGCCCTGGACAGGAGTAGAACAGCCCCTCCCTGAGGCACCTTCTGGCAGCCACAAAACACATCCTACGTCAAGCTCTCTCAGGAAAGGATGTGGACAGAACAAAACAACCCTTTATGCATCACTTTCTGAAGGGGCAGAGGGTATGGAGGGCTTGGCCCCTTGCCCCTTGAGTTCAGCCTGCTCTCGCTGCTCTTCGCCACTGCAGAGCAAGCACTAGAGCTAGTCAGGGTCACCAATGGAACTTGGAGAGCAGCTCCCTGAAACACCTGTGTGTGTGCATGCACAGCCCCTCTCCCCTTGTGCCAAACACAACCTCCACCAACGAGTATATGGTGGGGAAAGCAGCCTAGCCTGAAAATCCTCAGTGGTCCATGGGGCTCCATCCACGAGTTCCTTGGGCTGGCTGTGCAGAGCAAGCACTCAGCTGCAGGATGTCTTCAGCTGTACATAGACTCCTTTGGCTTCCCTTCCTCGCTCATCAGCCGGCTCATGAAAGTCTAAACCAAGGTTAATCAGCAGCCCCTGGCTTCCAAATCCTGCTTTAGGCCAATAATAAAAGTGAGTTTTGCCTGCACTGAATTACTTCAGTAGAGTGTTTTTCCTTAGGATTAGTTAGCATTAATGTAAGATGTTCATTTGGCTGGTAACCTAAAATTATGATGTGAGGAGATTGCTGCTGCCATCTACTGACAGTTTCCCTTATAAACAAAATTTAAAGGAACTCAAACTGAGTTAGAGTCTAAAGCGAGAACCTGGTGCAATAGAAAAGCCCAGCAAGCACAGACCAGCAGCCAGGCTACACTATCCATACAACAGAATAATGAAACATGAATAATACCTCACATCAGGCACAGATCACTTTCAGTGAAGGAAGATTTTAGCAACAGTATCCTCACAAACTAGTTTACTGCCTTAAGCAGAAGAAATCTGATACAATCCATAAGTTTTTTGAGGTGCTTTATTCCCTTTGCTTTTTTTTTAATAAAAAGTGGGGAGGTTCTTTCTTTGATATAGTAATCACTCAGCAATAAAGAAAAGTAGGTATACTACTGCCAAGATCAATCTCTAACTCTTTCGCAGCATATTCTCTTAGAGAAATATCCCAGTTCAGATTAACATAATCAAAAGGGCCAGTTCTGTGCTTGGTTTGATATGGTTTTGTTGTCCTAAGAGGTCCTTCACTGGCATGCGTTGTGAAGTGAATCAGTTTCAGAGGCTGAGAAGCTCTTCCAGCTACAGTCAGTACCAACTTCAAAACACAAACCACAACATTTCCATGATTGCCTTAAGAGCAGATTCATGGGCTGCAGCAGCAGTCATCTCTCAATGCAGCATGTTAACACACTGGTATCATTAGCCTTCCTCTATCTCTAGGTTTCTTTCATGTGCAAAAAGCTAATATTTAATGATATAAATACCAAGTATTTCATTTGCCATCTACTCAGTTATAGACTGCTGCACTATGGAACTTGTGCACAGCATTTCAAAGCCTTTCTTGTCTCCAATATAGCTATCAGCTCTTCCCTAACCCAAACCACACAGCTATTAGAATCCTCTCTAAAAACCAGAGCTTGCATTTCAAGAACTGCCACCCAAGTCCCCCACAACAGCACAGTATGGAGGTAATCGAGTCCCAATCTTGTAAATTCATCTCAAATAGTGAATGCACACACATTTCCAGGACTCTTTGCAGTCATGTGAGAAGCTGTTCCACAACAGCATCTGACAGACCACACACTCTGAGAAACACCACAGAGCAGCACCAAATCCAGTTAAGAGCCACTGAACTGAGACAGAATCACATGGGGATGCTCAATAACCTTTTGTTAAATACAGTTATCTACACAATTATCCAGTGCAAATGAGACTAATACTTGATTACCATCAATTATGTAATTGTAACACATACAATTCTATCTATTACATAATTATAATACACCAATTGCTGCAGGGATAGCAGAGAACAAAAAAAAATTAAAAAATAAAACTGAGCTAATTCTATTAGATAACACTTACAAATTCAGGGATTTTCTCAGATTAAAAGTTTATATTTATCACCCAAGGGTTTATGAATTCAGGTCAAGGATCACAGGATTCTATGATATTAACCACTGAGATACAGAACACAGATGATAAACAAGAAACCTGGAGAATTTACATGCCACAGACATGCAAACCTACATCATTCTATGTGAGAGCCAATAAAAATTAAATAAAAACATTATCATTGTGAATTTCTGGCTGGTATTATAGCAAAGATGATTTATAAAGGCAGAACTTTGGGGAAGATAATGAGATTACATTTTTTATTAAGTGTTTTGTTTTGGTGGTTCCTTGCTGGTTTGACAGATCTGTGAACACATTTTTTGTGTGCTGGATACAGTCAGAACCAGAATTTTCAAGAAAATTTCAGGAAAGAACAAGAAGGGTACTGGAGACTGGGAAAAATCTAATCACAGTGAAAACAAAAAGCTTACAAAAGGAAGGACACAATCTGATGCAAAGGAAAGAGTCACGGTCAAAAAGGAAAAAGGTAAAAACTGAGGAAAATTATTTTTGCAAGAGGTCTAATGGTCTAACCAAATGTCTTCTTTACCAAGATCAGGAGAAGGATATTTCAGTAAATGAAAATGCAAAATTAGATTATCCCAGTCCAGACTTGTTGGTGATACAGTGGGAAAGAGCTGTCTATCTTTAAAAGAATCTGTAAAACACAAAGACAGCCAGAACACAAATACTTAGAAACACATTCCTGTTGAAAGCAATGCTAAAAATTATATGAGCAGCAGGAAGAGAAGTGATGTTTGCTTCAGCCATCAAAAGCAATGGGAGAAAGAATTTGACAGAAAAGATTAAGCAGCTGTTTGACTCCCACTGAAATTGAATTCATGGCTAAATGCACAGGAAGAGGTCTCTGAAAGGCAAGATGAAAGCACATTTTGGACAAACAGGTATTGAGTCAGGTCTAGATGCAACTTAGTACTGAAGAATATTCAGTTTAAAGTTACATTTTCTCATATATGCTTTGACTCAAGGTATAGCATAGCATTAATCCCTCAAAAGAATAAAAATCAATAGAAGTTGAGAATGTCTGCTGCTTCCAACACCAGCTCACCCTCTGACTGTGGCTCCTTTTTCCCCTAAGTCAGTCACATGAACAAGAGACACTTCTTAGCCCTCATTTAGAAGAGTTTATTCAGTGATTAGTAAAAGACTGTTCTGTAGAGTGCAAGCAATAGCAACAGGACCAGGGAGGGTTCTGGAATGGAAATACAATGGAGGACTGTAAACAAAGCAATATGTCACATTTCAAACCGAGTAGGGGGCACAGCTGGGGAAGCAGGCAGATCAAGGAGGCACAAAAGAGGAAGGGGTAAAACCTGCTTACACCATGAAATAGCTAAAGGAAAGGAAGGCATGGAACAAGTTAAGCAAGAGATGAAATGGGAGATGTAAAGTCTTTCATTTCATAGTAAAAATAGAAGCAATTGATTATTCTCATTCCTCAATGGTTATAAATTGCATTTTCAAGTTCTGTTGGGAAGCAGACTGCAGCAACACTCAGCACACAGACCTTAGTGATCCTGCACAGACCCCTGGGAACAAAATCCCAGCGTGCCCTGGCTGCCTCAAGGAGAGGAGGCTTTCTGCTGCCACAGGGCTTTGTGTTGGCATTGTGTACATCATGCCCAGCAGGGTTCTGAGGCTAGAGTTTGCAGCATTCATCTAGCACAGAGCTCTCTGCACAGCATTCTCCCAATCCAAAATGGCCAAAACCATCACGAAACCTTGACCAAAAAAACCTACTTAAATTAAGGCACGCAAAAATACAAGCATTCAAAAATGCCTTCACAATATGACATAAGGGGGAAAAAAATCTGGTTCTTTAAAAAAAGACCAAACATAAGAAAGGTACTTTAAACATATATAAGATCTCTCACTGACTTGAATGCATGACTACAGTAACAGGAAGGTACCTAACACATGCCCACATCTCTTCTCTCAACACAACCAAATTCATTTGAGTTCTTCACTAAACACTGACTGATATCTATATATTTCTGGATAGCTATAAATTTATATGCACGTGTATATTGCTACATACCTCACATTCCAATGGTCAGAGGACAACTCACATCTCAGTGAGATGCAGGCAGAAGCACAGGCAGCACTGGGGCTGAGAACACTCAAACACACTGGGACTCCTGAACCATAAGGGGGTGATAAGGCTCTCAGACCCACAGTTTTGTAATTTTTCCCACTTTCTTCTCCATTTAGCACACTTCCTACTGCAAATCAAAATCTTGCCAACACAGCAACAACAGATTTCACTGAAACTTATGGACACAGATTCACTTACCTGCTCCCCAGCTTGCAGAACATGCTCATAACTAATATCATGCCTGTAGTTCATAGCCAGAGGAAAACCACATTGAGCAATGAGATTCAATCCCGAAGCTACGCTACATTGTGCAGCAGCACTTCTTCAACTGCTCAGTCTTTAAACTGACACAGAGCATGCTCTAGAAAATTAAAATCACTGCTGAAAAATGGTTTATAATAAGTACATCCTTAGCCAGAAGAGACACTTTTATTTCAAGATGCCCTGGAGAGATCACTGACTTATAAATACTAAACCACACACACGCACACAGAAACTTCATATTCTAACAGATGAGAAAAGGCTCTGCAGTTTCAATGTATATAAAGCAATCTCATTCTGTAAGAATATTTTTAAAATATCAAATTGGAGAGAAAAATACTAAAACTCCGCAGCTACAAAATGGTGAAAATACATTGTGTATGCCTGCCTGATGCAGATAAGATTCTGTGATACTTTCACCCATTTTTATAGCTGAACTCACATACAACAATGCCATGAAAACCCAAATAACATTTTCACAGCTGCATCACAATGTAATTCACATCCAAAATTCAGGAGTATGTCATTATTCTGTTATTTCTACCTTGCATGTGGTTCTCTGGTTATTGATTTATGAGTCAATCTGAAATCTTACTTTCAGGCTTTTTTTGCCAACTGTTAATAACACATTACAACGTAACAACATAATTGATGTTAAGCTTCCACATACATTAGAGGAAAGCTTGTTTTTATTGACAGCATAACTATTCAGATTTGCTCTTTAAACTCGTCTACAAAATCTCAGGCCCAACAGTGCACTTGGTTTAACAAAATTTAATTCATTACAAGAGGAGTCTCAAAATATTCACCACCTTTTACACAATTCTCTCTGGCATTAGGTGTATTACAGCACTCTAATTTACAACTGTGTAATTAAGTCCATGGATTGGCTCAGGTCAATTTAAATCCCTTGGTTCTAGGGCATCAGGAAGCAAGCATATGGATTTACTACAGTATGAATCTGCCATGCAAATTTGCTACCACAACATTGTTTAGATTACAGGAAAAAAAAAGAAAGAAAAAAAAAAAGACATGTTTTAATTTTGTGTGAAATATGACTTCTAATGCAAGATACTTTCAGCACTCATAGCAATTTTTAATTTTCAATACAATCACCTGTAAACTAAACTTTTTTATTTCTACACGATAATTTTTTAAAAATCAATACATCACAAAAATCTTAAAAGGCAATGTTTCCCACACAAAAGCAGAACGAGTTTAGTGAGCTGGTACACGGACAAATTCAGCCTGGAATGGTTACCTGCACAGGATCATTGAACCACAAACTACACAAGATTTACACTATGGACACTAATGATTCTCCCAGAGAACCCACTACAGACCATTGATCAATAATACATTTTTAAATAAATTCCTAAATACGTTTCAAAAATAAGCAGCAATGTCAACATGTTTACTCAGTGGAACATAATGGGCCCTCTGGAGCTATTACTGAGACGCAAAAACATAATTGTACTATTTAATGTACCTTTTCTTGTGGCTGGATTGCAAAGTAATGTACAAATCTGCTTAAGTCTCAACACTGCTATTTAGGAATATTAGGATATGGGGAAATGAACCATAGATGGGTTAGGAAGCTTCTTTCTTTACATTACTAGCAATGACTCCAGATTCACACATATATGGAAAATAACAGTTAAGGCTGAAACCCAGCCCTGAATTGGGCATTAAGAAGCATTAAGAAACTGAAAGAGGCCAAAGTTATGTGTTTATTCCTTTAGTGGAAAGAAAAACAAAATTATTCTGAAGAACCTATGAACAGAAATCAAAAAAGGAAGGAAACAACATGACAAAAATATGCTCTGTTCTCTTGCTTTTTGTTGGTTTATGTTGGAGTGTTTTCCCCGAGAAAACCATTGCTATAAATTGTGATCAGCAATTAAAACAAAAATCAGTACACAATGCTGCAGTCCTCAAAGAGATACAAAATTTCTAATCAAAAGTTGCCTCCTATGTTAATGAAAAAAGGTACATAAATATCTAATACTTATTATACACATTAGCAACTGATGCTGAGTAATCATTCTCCCAGCATCCCACTCAAGTCCTGGAACAAAGTAGAAATTAAGTATATAACCCACTTGCCAGATACTTTAGGTGAGTCACAAAGTTGCCAAGTTCCACAAGAAATATTTTGGCCTAGGATCCATAAGAATTGGTCCAAGATTAACACAATGTCACACATTTCTCTGGAAGCCCTGTCATGCACCAGGTTCCCCAGCCCACTCACACTGCTGACCACAGCTTTTTGGAGTCCTGTTCCCAACTCTGCCTTGAAAAGCAATGTACACTGAGTGTGTTCATAGGATGCAAAGCCACACCTGCCACTTCCTGGGAAGTGGACACATAGCCCACACACACAAACCCAAGGATAAAACCTCCCACGGGGGGTTTTACCTATGGTTGGTCAGGCTGCCACCCACACGTCCACTCTATAATTACCTCTTCTTAGCAGGACTGGGGGGGAAAACTAAATTTAAGTGCTAATGGGTTTAAGATGAAGACAGGGAAGTTACCATTACAGGCAAAACAGGTTCAACCCAGGGATAAAGAAGTTTATGCCAATTAAAATAGACCTGGACAATAAGAAACAAAGACAAGAACTAAGGCAGCTTCCTCCAATCCCCCTCTTCCCAAGGGACAGGTTCACGGTCCTCCTTTCTCAACTACATAACCTCCTGTCCACACCTCTTGAGAGGCACAAGGGAGATAAAGAATGGGGTTATAGTCAGTCTGTAACAGTTCCTCTCTACATTCCCTCCTCCTCCTAATTTTCTCCCACTCCAACATGAAGTCCCTCCTACGGGGAGCAGATATCCAAGATCTGCTCCAGTGTGGGTCCTCCCCATGGGCTACAGCTCCTTTCAAAAGGATCAGCTCCAACAGGGACTGGCTATGGACTACACATCATTCAGAGTATGCCTGCATGCCTCTGCATGGTCTCCTCTACCTGGAGTTGATCCTCTCCTTCTCTGACTTCAATGTTTGCAGAGCTATATCTCACACTTCCCTTTCCTAAATACATCTTGCGATAACAAATAGCAAAATACATTCCTAATACATTTCCGAAATAAATCTTCCTAATACATCCCTGCTTTAACTTGGCTGTCCAAAACCAAAGCAATAGGGTAGGGAACAGATGGGAGGGGTAGAGAGGGGAAACAACAAAAGAACCACCTACCCACCCACACCACACAAAACCACACTGAAGTCTACAAAGAAAGGAAGTTTCACTAACACCAGCAAATGCTGGGTTGTGTCTCAGTCCAAAATAACTAACTACACTACTAGACCAAAGAAAATAAATGTCTTTAAGATGTCCAATGGTTTATTGTCCTGTATCTAAATATAAAAAGTGGAAGAATGAACCACATTTTCTCCCTACACTGAAAATTTATTCTCACACTACTTAAAATTTACAGCACAAATAAGTTGGGAGGCATTCTTTGCAATTTCATAGAGAAGATTCTTCTTATACTAGTAGCTTAATTTATGAACTAAAATGAAAGTCTACCATTAAACTATAAATATTTGTATATACTGACATGCACGTGCCCCTGAGAGCAGTTTACAAATAGTAAATCAGTCTTTGCTTCATGGCAGTGACTTCCAAAGTTAATTGTTCAGCATCCAGATGATCTTCCAAAACATCAAAGTTACTTTTCTTCCATGTCAAGCCATAAGCCAAGTCAGATTCCAACAATAAAAATAGGAACATATCTTCATTAGTGCTGTTTGGGACATATCTTTCCCACACTGCATTGGCAGCACGCTGAAACCTTTGCTAATTCAAGCAAAGAGCAGAAAACTGGCAACCATGCTTATTAAGATGCTTAATACGTTTCATCATAAGACTATTTTTTGTTTTTGTGCTGGCAAACTAGATTTTAAAATTTAAACTATGATTTCATATGTCAGCAATCTGCTTTAGATGAGAAACCTATGCATTTCTAGGATGATAGAAGAAAAAAAAAACCAACCAAAACATTCTATCCTCACAGCACTAAAACTGCTTTGGTTTTACTTAGTGGGCCTATAAATTACATCTTTTGAAACATGGTTAAGAGATTCAAGAGAGATCTGTCTTTGTCAAAGAAGCTATCCTTTTTAGTACCCGACAGATGAAGCCTCTGAAAGTGACTGTTTTACAAATTCCTGGGATATAAGCTGACTAGGAAGTGCTACATCATTTAGTTTGATCCATCGTTAGACATTGCCCTTTAATCACTCAATGGTCTCTGTACTGAGTCTGGTACCTAGTGACATTTTAAAACTAAGCACCTGCTATATCTAACCACACTCAGGCTTCCCTGCCCAATCATTCTGGGATCAGATTCATCTGAATGGCTTCCATTTCCAAGTTTCTCTCTTATTGTGATCTCCCTAATTAAAGAAAGTAGCTGATAAAATCACCTTTTGAAAACACTGACATTTATCACGTCACTAGTCTTTTTATAAGCTAAAATTTGTCAAATCTCCTGGTTCCTCCCATAACTTCTGCAAATTTTGAAAACCAGATTAAGATACAGTTTTCTAGCACTGACCTGGATGTAGAGTGAAAATCACCCACCTATTTAACCAATTTCATCAAACTGCAGCATTTCAAGGGGGATTCCCATTTATTTCCTGCAAGTCTCAACCATTTCAGCAACAAGCCATTTGTCTCTCCCTCTCCAAGTTTCTTAAAATGCAGCTTCGAATTTCAAAAGCCTAAGTGGACCTAGCTGTTGGTTTCCATGAAAGTCACCTACTCCTTTCTTCACTATTGCAAAGTTGATCAAAACACTTCCTTAAACTGTTTCACAAAATGCCAAGGCTCCCATGAAAATAGGGCGCTTGGAAGAACGTGGAGTAGAGGACAGTAGTTTCAAATTTAAAGCCCCTCACTAAAAATTTCTGCAAGTCACACAGCAGAATGATAATGCATGAAGGTGTGACAAAGGAGTGGCCATGATCTTGCTGTCACCTGCATTAAACTTGTCAGACCATTTACCACCCAAGGTAATGCAGCTGGATGAAACTCAAGCCAGAGAAGCCCCTACATCCTTTTGTTTTCAAACACACAGAAATCTCACAGGCTTCAGAACAGTGCTTTGAAAGCAAACACTGCTTTAAAAATGTACCATGTGCACATGCATCACTATCTTAAGATAAACCACTATATCTTATTGAAAAATCTTTCCAACAAAATACACAATCTGCCCAGCAGTGCAATCATTTCCATCCCACTGCTGGCCCCATACAGTACAAAAATACCCTGGAAGCCAATTATAAAATACTTGCTGCTAACAGGTGAGCATCTCAAACTGCACACTATCCCCAATTCTTTGCAGTCCAGTGCTATTTTCAGCATGTCCAAAGTATCAGACAGAAAGGGTAAGAAAAAGATCAACTCCACACTTAGTAGTTGTCCATTCCAGAAGAGGAGTGGCCTTGACTCCTAATAAAGCCAGTGACAGATGGGAGCAGTCAGCAGCTCGTGCAAGGCTTCCCACCTCATGTCAGGGTCAGAGCCTATTTGAACAAGCCCTTCATATTAGGCATATAGTTGCCTTTTACAACAAAGGAAGAGAAAACACCATTCTTTATAACAGATTTGGTTACAAAATCAAAGGAAAAAACTGCATTCAGGGTCTGAAATTGCATCTTGAACACTGCCACAATGAGCTGTGAGATCTCGTTTCAATTATTCCAGTGGATTTGCTGGAGTAATTATAGATTTAGACCTGTGTGTGTTATGAGCAGAACCTAGGCATAGACTATTTATGATTCAGCTAAAGGATGTTGATATCATGAAGAATAGCCAGCGTTACAGACAGCAAACAATGGGTTTTTTTCATTTCCACTCTTCTAATAATAGTGATTCATATTTTTCTGTCCCTAAAAGCACAATGCCAATATAGCTATCATTAAAAAAGATTACTCAAGTTCTCACATTAGACTAGCACATCCAGAAGAGAAGTAGGAAAATGAATTACCTTATTTTTCATTAGAAAAAGCAGATTTCCTTTCAGTCAGCACCATCTCTCCCTCGGTTCTGCATGCAAAGAGGTAAGAGATTAATAAAAACAACCTTTTGTCTTCACACATTAAATCCTTCTCAAAAAGGTGAATTAGTTATAAAGGTCAGAAAAGAAAATCATTATCAACCAAAACAAGGCAGCTTAACTCAGTGGCTGCCTATGTTAGATGTCAAATAACCTCCCAGAAGGTTTCCTCTACTCTGCAGCCAGGAGAATTGGTGACTGCAGCCCACACTCAACCCCCTTTTCTCAGCTCTTCTCCCTGTTCCTCACATGGGAGCAGAAACAGGCAATTCAGCATGGAACACCTTTTGCTCCCATCATATTGGAGATCAAAACCAATCCATGTTAAAACAGAAAAACATTCACTATTACACTCACATTAGAACATGCTAATCTCAATTTACAATTTTCAGAACATTAAAAAAAAGGAGTAAAATGAGGCCTAAATATTTACAGCCACTTTGCTATTACTATTTTGCTGCATTTTTTAAAAGTGCTTGACCAGTGTGAACGACATCTTTTTGTTTATAGATACATGCAGGCATGGAAACAAACTTTTGACAATGGGGAATATTTCACAATTTCACAGTCAGTGAGTGGGTAAAAAACTTTGAAAAGTAATTCTTCCATAAAAAGATGGTTTTTAACATTGCATTACTTTTCTTTTTAAAAACACACTTGTAGGGGTATGAGTAGATACATATAGATATATTAACCTATTATAAACATACACAGATATAAATCTCACAGACAAATGTGATTTCTTCATAGATCACTTCTTAAACGAGGAAGAAATATTTTTATATGAGATGTGTTATTTTGCATTTTTGAGGGGGCACATGAAACCCTGCACCTCCAGACAGCAGCTAGCCTGGAATTGGCTGGAGAGCTGGAAGAACAGCTGTACCTTAAGTTCATGTTATTCTACAGCTGCCTCTGAGAAACTCTTATATTTCCCTAAGCTACCCACCACTAAAATCTTTATATTGAGTAGAATTACATCTTGTTGCAGTAAATAAATAAATAACATTCTCTTTTTCTTTTGATAGTTTCAATAGGCAACATTTGGAAAGCAGAGTACCTTTTTCCCAACAAGAAAGCGGGAGGTTTACACTTACAGGCACTGGGACTTAGAATAACTGTGTTCAGTAATAACCTGGGGGGTTTTCTTAGAAAAGGAATTGAAGTTCCTGCTTTTTTCCAGATCTTCTAGTGCAAGGACAACACAGAAAATAACGTAATATCAATTGATGCACGTCCACCAAATGAAAACCGAAGCAAAGTTACCAGATCTGAGTACGTAGGTTTAGAGTACAAGTACAGGATGCTGCTAAGACTAAATTCCATCCCCCAGAACCCTGTGGGCACCAGAAGGAAGGAATCACATTCACACTCCAGCTTTTTCAGATAAGAGGTATTTTTCTGTAGGATTGGGAAAGCCATTACCTTGTATGCATGAAAAATAAGTAACTCCAAAAATTAGTCAGACTAACAAGGACAAACCTATCAGTGAACAGGACACACAGCGACCAACATGCCCTGGTAGAAAGGACCCTTCTTCTCAAGGGGTCATGATATGATTGCTGGGAGCCAGAAGGACTTTGCCATAGGAACATCATGCACAGCTCCTTAAACTCTCCTAGAGTCTGCCACTGACCATGGCACAGATAGCCCACCATACTGGGGCTATCATGTTTGGTATCTCTCCAGTAAATGTAAGGGTTTTAACAGCATCAGCAGAAATAGCACTCTATATAGTCATAAGTAACAGAAAATTTTAAAAATCCTTAAAACATCAGATATCAGCCAGGCAGGGCCTAACATGGTGCCTACAGTGAGTACACAGGGTAAGTAAACCTGGTGAGGAACCTCAAAGCAGACAGAAGAGAATGCTTCCTAAAGCCTCCTGCCCAGGAAGTTTGCTGCACACTCCACAGGAAATTGTGGCTAATTATCAACAGAAAATGCATGTTGTGGCTTTACCAGGGCATGTAGAAAATATTCTGAAAATGTGGCACAGAACTTGCTCAGCCCCTTATAACAGAGTGTGTGCTGGGTTTGAGCCAGTTTGTTTGGGTTTTTTTTCTAATAGAATAAAAGTAAATACAATCACAATGAAGATCAGCTGGGACAAGTGAAGATAAAGCATTTGCTGTTGCTGAAATTATGATGTTAGGACTGATTTTAGCACTAAACATGAGCTATTTCCTAACACCTACTGAGGGAATAGACATTTATTCAAGCTTACTGGAAATTGAAAGACATTTTAAATATCGTCATAAAAGCCTGAAGAAACCTGCAAAGGAGATGCAAAGTGAGTCATGGAAAATCTATACTGATAAAATAACACAGTCTTTAGAGATGGGAGGGGTAAATTCAGAGGAAATGGATATCTAATTTTTAAAACATGGCAACCAGTGACTGGTGACTAGCAATTAATAGCAGAGAAAAACCAGTCTTTGTTTCTAGGAATAAAAAAATCATATTAAGGACTTAGTACTCCTTGTCATGTGTATGAGAAAGGAAACTTGAGCAAATTAATTTTAAGTTTCACTATGTAGAAAGGTATTTAATGCCAGTCAAGCATCAGTAATGAAGCAAACAAAAAAGTGAGGTGTATGTGATTAGCAAGACCAAGCTAACACCTGCACAAAGCATGCACAGCAATCAGGAGTAGCTATCAGGGCAAGTCATTTTTACCATTAATTTTTCATCCCCAACCACTCTGCAGATCTTCAGTTTTCCTTCCTTGCCAAAACAACCTGATGGGCACCTGGCCAGCAATGCCAGATCTTTGGTATTGAATCTCATGGGAATTCTCAGGGAAGAGGATGAAGATGAGCAAGAGATGGAGGGGGACAATGATGGTGCTACTTAATCTGCTGAAGCTGAGCAAATTCTAGACAACAGATGTGTAGATCAACTGAAACATTAAAACAAAAAACTCAAAAAGATGCCATTGTTTATTGTGGTATTCATTCTATTGGATGGACTCCAAACACTACTTTCTTTTCCCAATATGTGAGTATTGTAAGTAATAGGAAAAAAACCAAGGTCATTTAGGTATCCCCTCACATTTTTTGAGAAAGAAAAATTTCGTTTCTTTTCAGTAGCTCTAGAATCTCATGCAGAAGCTGTAATTTTATGCAGTATTTCCACAGTTAATTAATTACCACTAAAAATATATTTTGGCTATAGACATATAAATAACTAGAAAGCACAAATATGCATTTAGAGGGCAAAGGGAAGAATGTAGATTGTCTTTTATTTCTATCTCCTTCACAGTAACAATAGCTCTAACAAAATACCAAGTGTTAATTAGGAAAGTCCACTATTCTAACAGTTTTCAGTTGTTTTTTAACATTTTCTTCTGTAGTTTCAGGAAATGAGTTGTGTGTTTCTCTCTCTCCCCACCCAGGAAAAAAAAAAAAAAAAGAACACAAAAAAACCCCCCCCCCTCAAAAAACAAACAAAAAAACCCAACATCTTTTATTTCTTGGAAATATATATACTGAACTTAATGAAAAAAATATNTTTCAGTTCTTTTTAAACATTTTTTTTTCTGTGGTTTCAGGGAATGAGTTGTGTGTTTCTCTCTCTCCCCACCCAGGAAAAAACAAAACCCACAAAAAAACCCTCCCCCCTCAAAAAACAAACAAAAAAACCCAACATCTTTTATTTCTTGGAAATATATATACTGAACTTAATGAAAAAAATATACTTGGTACATACAAGATATCTTTGTTTCTTTCTCAAAACCTCTCCTCTGTTTATTGGAAATTTTTTTAACATAGAGTTTGACAGATATTTTTACTACTGGATATTTGAAAACAAATATTTTTGTCCAAATTGCAGTTAACAGATCACCCATTTCATATTGCTGCAAAGATGAGAAAATAAGGCCAGAAAAGTAGTTCTAGAGATCTTCCTTTTAATCTCCACAATATCCTATGCTTTTAATATCCAACACTTATGGAAAAGGCCTTTCTCAAAAAAAGAATTCTTGGTATGACCCTTATACAATCAAGCAGGTGAAGCCTGTCAGATGGATTTTAACACCTCTATGTAGTCTAAGAAAAAATAAAAAAGCTGCTCAATCCTCAGTACATGGGCTTCAGAAGCCAGTTTCAGTCTCTAAATCAGAAGCCTTTATTCTTCTGAGAGCAGCACTGACATCTTTTTCTGGTGGAGAACTACAACTGTTAACTCCTGATCCAGTTCTTCTCAACTGCTGAGCTGAAAGAGAAGCTACATCTTCTGCACTCTACCTTTCTGTGAGGCCTTTCATTACTGTTTTTACCTTTACATTCATTTTTTTTTTTAGTTTATCCCTCAAGCAATGGTCACTGCTGTGTCCTGTAATTTCCAATAGCCATACCACAGCCAATTCCAATAGAGCACAGCTCTATGTCAGTGAAAACAAACCCAACTTAACTATTACTTTGTACATGTGAAAAATAGCCAAGTCAAAAATATGATGTTGTGAAGACAAACCTCTAAGTAATCTTTTCCTCCTAGGGAGGTTCTACAGAACTGGCACAGAGCTAAAAGCTCTTTACTTTCCCTTCCATTATCAAATACCCTGGTAAGCAAGGAAGACAATATGTGCAAGAAGTCACAACATGTATCTAAGCAGTGGAAGGTACAGCTCTGACTTTCCTGTTCCTTCCCACACATACACCTTCTTTCCTGTTTTCCCTTGAGCATCAGCAGCAATACTTGTTTTACCCCATCTTCATAATCTTCTTGAAATAACCTCATAACTTCAGGGTCATCTCAAAACCTGACCTACAGTTTCCAGCACAAGGATTCTGTTGTGCCCAAAACGAGCTACCAGAGGCTCTGCCACGCAGGTGCAGCTGGTGACCAAAGTTTTGTAAATTGGTAGAGTACAGCTGTGGAAAGATAACTGCTACAGCACTCACAAATTGGATATTTATTGCACACCGTAATCTTACTCTATGAACTTAACTCAGCAGTGAAGACCAAATCCATCCAAAGATGCACAAAACCCAGCCACAACAGACCCTTGCAAAAGGAACTTTGGGACTGGCAGTGCTCACATTCCTACCAGTGTCCATATGCTGAATGGAATTAATTCTTCATTTTGATATACAGCCACGGACCGTATTTTTAAAAAACAGAGAACACAGTCTTTGCAATAGGCCTATTTGTTTTTCAAGAAAAACAACAAAGTTTGGCAAGCTAAACAATTTCTGTGGTCTCCAACTGTGCACTGTTTTGGTTTGGCTGGTTCCCTCTTAGACAGATCTCTTGCACAGCTTTCACATAGCTCATTGGTACCCTTCCTGTTTTAAAGAAAAATGTTCTAGAAATCCAACAGCAACCAACCTCCTTATTGGTTTGTGAACCAATTAGTTACAAACACATTATAAATCCATCCTAAATAGCATCTTCGTCTATTTACAGTTATTCTTTATTGTTTCCATCTCTTTGAGTTGCATAAAGAAAATTAGAACCTATGAGTCTGGTCCCAGATGAAAAAGCCTTGAAAACTGCCAATAATTGAATAAAACCCAAGTTATCAAAGCAAATAAAGGTTACTGGCTAAACTAATTATGCTTAAATGCAGTAATTATTGTAATGCACAGACATCTGTACTCCACATAGAACTGCAAAACACAGAAGGTCAGGAGATGAGACAAGTTGTAAACTGCTATTAAGAAAGCATTTGCTTTCTAGCAAAGGAAAAACAATGCCAGGTAAACAGAACACCCTGGGCTTCTGGAAAGGCTATTAAAAGGAATAAAGAAGTTCCAGAAGGAGATGTGCATATTGATTTTGTTATTTTCCCCTCCAGGGGAGATGGTACATATCTTGCACTCATCTATCAGTAAAGTAGTAACAGCCTAGAATTCCTTTTATCCCATCTGGGCACTGCTTGCTCAGCATAGGAGCCATAACATGTAAATCATGGGGGACAGTAAGAGCAGGACACAGCAGTAAAACACCTTGACAGCACACTTTGGTACCTATCAGCCAGTATCTGGAAATGCAAGGCAGCAGGACCAGTAGTTCCACAGCAATAATAATCAAGGTGCCTGTTCCCTGGAAGTTTGCTAGAGAAGCTAAAGTAATCTGACAGTTTCTGAATAGTATTCAGACCTAAAGCATGTAAGAGATCCTGGGATTCAGACTTGGGTTTAACTTAGACACTCAATGACCATCCAAAGGCTATCACAACCAGTGACCACAACAATAAAATTAAAGGTAAAGAACCCCAAAGGACATGCCTGTCTTCCACTGCAGGACTGGGTCTCCTTGAAGAGCCAGAAAGACTTTCTAGCTCAATAATCCATTTCCCTTCTGTCTCCATTTCAGACTCAAACTGTCAGTCAGGGGAACTACTTAGTCATATAGTTGCTTTAAATGTTTGTCCTAGATAATTTCTTTCCTAGCATGAACTTGGACAGAAAAGATACCTTCAGTTATTTAACAGCTGGTTCAAGAGACAGGCATTGTTTAATGCTCACGGTAAGGGACAGATGCATGCTGAGTCCAAAGTCCTTCTCAACATTCTTCTGCACACAATCACCACAACCATACTTTATAAACAAACTGGACCAGTCCATTATTTTGTGAGGAGAGAAAGAGGTGGAGGAGTCTATGTCCTTGGAAGCAATGATTTTAGAACAGAAGACCATTTTGACAGCTCATAGAATACAAAGTTTATCAAGTTCTCTGCTGTATATCCCCTGTCTCCCTGCATTTGAAGTTATAGTTTTCATGATCACTTCCTGTAGACAGGGTAAAATCAGAATTATTTGATATATGTGACACAGAAAAAGAACTGCAACATATAGGGATTGTAAGCACCAGCCTGATGTGGCACATCCCTGGTTAGCACAATGACAAAAAAAGCACATTTTAGATCACTTGAAAAGATGCGAACCCACCTCTTACCCTACACATAAAAATTAGAAGTCAAAAAACCCAGTAGCATGTTCAAGTAAATGTTTAAATTACAAGCAAGTTTTATTATGTAAAACCTGCACAAAATTGACTTCAGGATTTAAAGGCTAGCATGCATAACAGCTATCCATTGAAAAACTTGCAACTCTTTCACCCTGCAGAACAGCTACTAAAGAATATTTTATTGGTTTTGGACAACCACCACACTGTACCTGTCCAAAGTAGGAAGTGCAGAAGGTCACTACTGCAAGTACAAAAGGGAGTAAGCCCCTTCATGGCTGCATGCACTATCCTGAAACAACATTTTCAGCACAGTCTCTTAGATTCCAAGTTTTCTTACAAATCACAAGCCCAGGTCAGCATCAAATCAGTGCATAATACCTTGCAGCTTTCATTAGTACCGTATATAATTCTAGATATTTTGGTAAAGTGTTGAAATTCAAGCTTTTTAATACTGCCATCTCCTAAACCTCTGAAGCAAGGTCAATAAAATTGTCAGCCCAATTTCACTAGTTTAGCTACTTTGAAAAGAAAAACACCAGAACTCACATCTTCAAGTTCTCAGAGACGCTACCAAATACATTCTAAAATCCCATTCTCTTCCTTTGAAAAGGTACAATATTTTTAGTTGACATCATTTTGCATTAAGAACTTCTTTAATCTTTGCAACACACGCAGCACAGGAAACAGCTTTCAAAAGGAACGCTGCAAAATTATTCCATAATTTTGTCTTCAAAAACTATATTCTTTTTAAGCAAAGAGATATTGCTAATTCCTCATACTGTCTCTTTATTAGGTCATAAAATATAAATGACACATTATGCTCCCCTATTAAAATTCTCCATTCTATCCCTGATCCCTGCACATTGAAACAAAACACCAGGTTTTCTGCCTTGGACTGAGGAAATAAGAGTACAAGGCAGAGTCAGCAAAAAAAATTAATACACAGCAGGAGTTTCAAATAGGCAGATATATGGATATATCTAAGTAAAAATTTCAAAAATCTCTATTTAAATATAGATTTAAGTTTTACCTTGAAAATCATTAACAGCTGATCAGCAGGGAAGAAAATTCTCGGCTGACATATATTCAGTGACTGCATTCCAAAGAAGTTTTCAAACATCTGCAAAGGCAACCTTAATATGAAGGGAAAAAACAGTAGAAAACAGCAGAAAAATTTATCTTACAAAAGAATCTTCTTTTTAGGTTTGGGTTTCTCTTTTTTCCTCGCTGAAGAAAGATAGGCAAGACCCACAAACCAAGTATCACTGAGTACTAGGCTATCTACAGAAGATATCTATTGGCATTACAAAGTTATTCATGCCTTTCTACATGAAGTTAAAGATGCTTATCAGGTGGCTGCACACAGTCAAGCTAACTGATTATACCCAGAGAAAATTTCACTTTCTTTCTAGCTGCTCAGTCTCCTCACTTTGTCTCCTGGCTGTCTTATTTCCTCCCAGCAAGGTCAAAGCTAGGGCTGATCAAATAATGTTTGTAGTTCTCATTTCTACTTTAGCAGGCTGAAAGTACTACAGCAATTTGTTTGAACAGATTATTGTCCTTAACTAGTTCAAATGTTTCTTCCTACTATTTATCAGCTATTGCACCTTTCAAAAATATTAGAATCAAAAAATTACTGGCTTGCAATATTCAGCAATTAATAAGTCATATCATTTCCTAGGACACCCTTTACTGAGCACAGAAAACAATTCTGAAATTTTTTTTGTTTGCACAGAAGAAAGGGAACAGAAACATTAAACCATTATCCATTTTCACAATAGTACCAGTGGTTATTTCAGTTGTATTTTCTGTTGGATCACGCACACCATACTGTAATAACTTTATCCTCTGTAAGTTTTCATTTCAGTCACCCTTACCTCACTATGGCCTGAAAAACATCATCAGAGCTCCAGCTGACATGGCAATTCCTAACCAGAACCAGACTTCTCCCAAGGGATGCATGACCTAGCAATGACATAATTGTGCACCACATAGACCAAGCAGCACCCTCGTCTGCTATCACTGTTGTTTGCAAGTCCCTTTCTAAAAGTCTTAAACCAAACAAGACCTTAAAAGCAAAGTATCTCCTGAGAAAAAAGGCACTTAGAGGTGAGCTATTCTATTTGGAGACAGATAATGAAAAATTAAATGCTGGCTTGCCTTGAAGGTACTCCCTTCAGCAGAAAAAAATAGCAACCATGCAGAACAGCTCCATCTCCCCTTCAGCTGACAGATTCCCCAGTCAAGAAAATTCCTAAATGATTCATGTAGTTTCCCAGCATTCATTCCCAGATCGCATTCAGACGTGATCTTTCTGGGGAAGAGGGGGGAAAAAAAAAAATCTTGCCTTTTGTTTCCTCTACAAGGTAAAATACAAATAAGCATTTACTGCCAACAGGTTTCACCTGACACACCCACTGAACAATGTACTTCCAGCTGCTATTACTGATCTAGCTGTGAGAAGGAAGTCATTTATTTGTTGTGAGAGTTTTCCCACGTGGTTTTAGAGCACCACACTAGGAAGAGATTGAGCAAGAATTTACTGCTTTGCTCAGCACAGTCACCGCACCATGACACCAAGTGCTCAAAGTGCAACCTCCCTCCGGCTGTGCCTGAGCAGCCACTGACCCGACACAGGCACAGGCTCTGGGGAAAGGAAACTCTCCTTCCCCTCAGCAGCACCAGTGCTGATGGAGCCACACTGTCAGCTCAAGGGACTGACCTCATGAAAACCCAATCAAGCCGTTTGCTGATCTACCCGGCAGCAGAAATGCCAGTGCCAGCCCAACACAGAGGGCAAAAGTGTGCCCCGAAGGCAATCCTTCTGCAGAGGAGCACAGATGTGTCAGCTTAGGGTGATTGTGCAAGCGCAGCCTTACAACAACAATTCACATATGAAGGGCCTCAAACATAGTCCTCACTCAAGAAGATTCATGGCAGATTCAAATTAAGCCATGATTTTTGCTCAAATTTCCAACTTACTTTAAAACAACACTGCCTATATTCCTCCTTCTCTTATATCTGCTCAGCCACAGGCGTGCTGTAGCACCGACTATAACTTTCTCTTGGGCCAGCAAGAAACTGTGTTATGGACATTATCTTCTATAGCACTTGAAAACAAACACTAGAAGTGCAAAACCCTAATCAAAAATGACTCCACCCACTAATGTTCCAAGACATCCTCTACATGCAAACAACTGTGAAGAGAAGTTCAGCCACTATTATCACCCCATGGGTTCAGAGCAAGTGGAGCTCAACTAAATATTAGCATTTCCATCACTGCTTACTTACAAATTTATTTACACAGCAGATTTCTTTCTCTAATCTCCAGGAATGAAAACACATGAACCTGTTAAGCTGCTGTTTCAAACTATACAAAACAAAAATCCCAGTAAATGAGTGTGGCACAGCTCAATTCACCAGCAGCTCCTGTACACAAGTCAGTAGTAAAGCCAGGCTGGGGAAAGTGGTTTGCTGGGAACACCAATCCCTAAAAGAAAGGAATGAAAGTAGGACACAGTAACCAGCTTCAAAAAATATTGCACTATATTGCTCCATTCAGCAAGACACAGTATCCAAGTGGCAATATTGAAACTTTTGCTTCTAGAAGATTTATTTCCTCTTTCTTCCAATATCTATAAACATGCAAAAGACAGAAGCAAACTTAAAATACAAAATTGCTGTAGCACAAGTTCCAGTGGTCACTTCCACTATTACAGACAAACTACTGTATTAAGACTGCAGCTTTTACTCTCTAAGATACAGGATTTTATCTTAAGTTTGCAGTCCTCAACACCTTTGAATTTCTCAGCCATTTTGGTTTGCATCATATTCTAGAACTAAAAAGCTTTATCAGCCTTAACATTTATGTATATATATATATATATATACACACCACATTGCTGGGAAAACACACTTTCTCTCTACTTCCCCCTTCCCCTAAACTTATATCTGAGAAATACCTAAATTATACATATTTAAAAATTTTAACTGCATATTTGAGAGATTTGGGGTTCATTTGAGCTCCAAAACGTTATAGTTAAAAGGTGACTGAATCAAGTCACCCACAAAACAAAATACAACATAATATCATCTTTTGAGATTAAAGAGATCAAGTATTTGGAATAAAATCCCTATGCTAAGTTCCAGACAGTTCTGGAATTCACCATCATTTTTCTTTTGGTAATAACAGGAAGGAGTAATTCCTCCCACTCTCTTTAATAGCACTAATTTTACTTTAGTTATCCTTTCTCCATATCCTTTCTTCATGAAAATAAAAGTGCTTTTCCTTCAGAACTATCACAGAAACTAACTCACTGGTGAAGACCCAGCAGAGGCTCTGATTTTATTATTCCATATTTCGGGGGAAACCATGTATGTTGGGACAGAGTGTATTTATTCACAGTGGCTGG
>VYXF01006517.1:818837-863067 GCA_013397295.1 Polioptila caerulea | reverse complement strand
ACAAAAAATCCAAAAAAAAAAAAAAAAAACAAAAAAAAAAAAAACCCCAACCAAAACCAAAACAAATCCAAACTTAAAAAACTGAAGTTTGAGCAGCTAGGAAGAATATAAAATTGTGTCAATCCCTGAAAAGATGAAACAGAGGAGGAATGTAATTTAGATAGATTATATCCAACACA
This sequence comes from Polioptila caerulea, assembly GCA_013397295.1. Taxonomy (NCBI): domain Eukaryota; kingdom Metazoa; phylum Chordata; class Aves; order Passeriformes; family Certhiidae; genus Polioptila; species Polioptila caerulea. The sequence goes on along the minus strand of VYXF01006517.1, from coordinate 862,888 downwards.
GGATATTTTAAAAAGTAAAGACATTGATGTATAAATGTTTAAATGAGAAATAAAAATAAATTTCTACATGAAAACGGCATAGAAGTACTAAGAATGTAATTGAAAATATTTCAGAGAAAGTCATGTTATTTAGAAAACAATAACAAAGATCTAATGTATTCTTAGTTATGGGCAAAACGTTCACACTATCCACTAGAAAACAGTATTAGGGCTTTTTTTNAAAAAAAAAAAAAGAGTGAAAAGCAGAGAAAGAATATTAATTTCAAGTAAAAAATAGTAATTTCAGGTAGAGATGTAAGGCATAAAAGAGGAAGAGTTTTTGGATCCAGTAAGTATCTGTCATGGTAATAACCAAAATTCTAAACATGATTGCCAGATGAAATTAAATTGCCACGAGTAGTTGCTTCTAACAATATCTTAAAAAAAAAAAACAAAAAAACAAAAAAACAAAAAACCAACCAAAACCAAAACAAATCCAAACTTAAAAAACTGAAGTTTGAGCAGCTAGGAAGAATATAAAATTGTGTCAATCCCTGAAAAGATGAAACAGAGGAGGAATGTAATTTAGATAGATTATATCTAACACAGGATATTTTAAAAAGTAAAGACATTGATGTATAAATGTTTAAATGAGAAATAAAAATAAATTTCTGCATGAAAATGGCATTGAAATACTAAGAATGTAATTGAAAATATTTCAGAGAAAGTCACATCATTTAGGAAACAATAACAAAGATCTAATGCATTCTTAGTTAGGGGCAAAATGCTCACACTATCCACTAGAAAACAGTATTAGGGCTTTTTTTATCTTACGGTGATTTTCAAACACTGTCTGCTTTTTGTTTGTTTATTTGTTTGTTTGAGGGGATAAACTGCCGTGTCCATTCCTGTATTTATTGCCTGGATCCTTTTATTCCTTATGTCTTTAGCCTGTTCCCATATTGTAACTCCCAGTAATTTCCAAGGCCTCCTTGACAACATCTAAAATCCTTCCTCCTTGAGATGTCTTTGCCAGAGGATTCTCTTGGGCTGCCATAATATCTATTAATAAGCCACTGCTATCTCTTTCTTTCCTCTAAAAGACATTGAATGTGTCAAGGCCTTTAAAAAAGGTTCTAGGTTACACCATGGTAAGTTCAAATGAAACAGGAAAGGTTACCTATGACCAATATGCTGCGAGACCTATAAATTTTTTCTTAAAAATATATCTTTTTTTTTTTTAAATAGTCAAGTCAAATAACAGGCAAAAACCTACTTGTAGAGATTCAGAGCCATGAAACAAAGAAAAATGGCTTAGAATTTTAAATTTAGGATAACTATCAAGAAAGTTTTTTTTTTTACAGTGAACTCTGCTGAATAATAGAATAAATTACCTAGAGAGGTGCTGCAGTCTAATGACTTCACTGAGCAGGTGAGACTAAGCATACTTGTGGGAACAGAGAACAGGAAAACTATGTGCAAATGATTTACTGTATGAAATGTCCAGATTGTTTTCAGCCCAAAAATTTGAGGCTGTGGTTCATTTAAACTCACTGAAGATAACAAAAGCATTTCAGAAAAATTAAAAAGAAGCAAGACAAAGCTTATATTTTCTTCCTGGTTTTTTCATCTTTCTCTTACAGCTCTGTTACAACTCTGCTGTTTCTCTTACAACCTCTTACTAGAAAAGTGATTTTTTTTTTTATTTTATTAGAATTTCATGAACAAAAAACTAAATTACATTGACTTAACAGAAATTACATAAAGATTTTCGTACTCTAAACACTATAAAACACAACAATTCACTACTTTGGAAGATATTTTGCCAAGTCAATCCATTGCCCAGGATTCACTAATAAGCTGAAACAAGAAGATACAAAATTTTTAGATTTTAGACTCTATGTCAGAAAATAATTTTACTTCCTTGCTTTTCAACATTTAGTCTGACAGTTGCAAAGTCATACGCAAAACTCTGACCAACTATATCAGTGTATTACCTGTTCAAAATGATTTGCTGTAAAGGAAAAATTGTCCACTAGCTCACAATCTCCATCTAAAATGATTGTTCGTATTTCAGTAGTTATTGGCAGTTAATGGCACTTCTATTAGTTGTTTAGTTATATTTTAATGGCTAACTAAACAAATCTCAATTCTATTAAATTCCTTCAAACCTTTGCATTGCACTGCATTTTTCTATCGGCTTAAATTAGGTTAACCAATAATTGAAGACAATAAAGTCATGCCTTCCTATGCACTTATGCAGTACAGAATGTAATCTGGTTCCAACCCTTATGTGCTCTTACTTGATACTGCATTAACATAAGGAGGGTGCTGAAAAGATTTGGAATATTATTTTCAGGTTGGGAGACTTGTTTCTGTCCCTGATATTTAACTGAAAACTGCAACTTTGTTCCTGAAGTCAGAATCAGGCAGGTTCTTTCTAGATATATGCAGGCTTTAAAAGTAAGATGATCTACATTTTCTTAGAAAACCTCTCAGCTCAACACATCTTTCCAGGAAATATCCAAACTGCTAGAAAATTTGTTTTATTTTCCTTAGCATAATTGTGTCAGTTTGGAGTGCAAAATAAACATAACCCAGTCATAAACCATCTTATGATGTTCACTCCTGATAACCAACTTCCAAATCTCCAGAGTAAAATGCAGAAAAAAATTCAAATCAATTTACAGATCCATAGCCAGAAAGATCCCTGTTGGCTCCACATCTGAAAAATATCAAACAGGCACGTTTTTTCTTCCTAAGTCAATGTTAATATATGCATGCAGAAAAGGAGCCAAGTTTTAGCATTTTTTTTCAAAAGAAGAACAGTATACAAAGAATTTCCTGTTTCTGGTGAATCCTTTTTCCTTTACAGAGAGAGATCTACAATCATAACACTGGAATACAAATTGATAATTCCTTGAATTTCAGATGAACAAATGAGAAAAAAGGGGAGGTTGCTGCCAGCACTTTAATTTCTTTATATGAAACCTGGAAACACTGTGTTGATCTCTGGGCCATTCAGTTATACAAATGCTAATAGCTGACATTTTTCTTTTCCATTTGTGTGATATCAGTGAAAGGGTATCTCTGCTCTCAAGAGTGTTGATAAAATATTCCTTCAGAAGAAATATATAAATAGGTAAGTACCATTATCAGCTAAATCTGGTATTCCAGTCATTAGACTCCAGGGAGGACAAATGTGAAAGGTTACCCTTGCTTTTTTCTCTTATCAGAACATACTGCACATTTTCAGAGTGTTATCTCATGTCATAAGGATAGGGCAACATCAGCTGAACCTTTTCCTCTTTTCCAATTGAGCATAATCAATCCAGTCCAGTTGATATGGTACACGACTAAAAGATAACAGCAGCAATACTGAAACATGATTTTGCTCTCCCAAATGACTCTCAGTGGAACTAACCTCTTGGCACATGGTATTTTACCCTTGAGAAGAACTTCAGTACTGATAGCAGAAAAAGATAATTCTCCTTTAACCCCTTACAATACCTGCAAGTGGGAAAAAGCAAGTGTAACAAAGAATCATGTAAGAGAGAAATCACTGATATTCTGGTAAATACAATACAAGTATAATAAAAAATAAACTTTTGTCACATAAAGAAATGTTGAGTGTATAAAGATAGTTCTCTTTTTTCACAGTATGTTGGGAAAAACAGGTTCTCAAGGAAAAACAGGTTCACACTGTACTATGACAAAGAAATATTCTTTTCTCTGCTTAGATAAGATTAATATCTCCCTTCCTTCCTCCCTGCCTTCCTGTCTTCCTGCGTGCCTTCCTTCCTTCCTTCCTTCCTTCCTTCCTTCCTTCCTTCCTTCCTTCCTTCCTTCAAGACCATTATTTACTACCTATTTGGGTATTCAATATTTTGGTTAGTCTACTTTTTTGTATGGTTGTTTTTTTTTTTTTGTTGCTGATGTTCATGTCCTCTATTTTCTCTTGTATCTTTTGAGAGAATACAAATTTTAGGTATTCATACCCCTTTTGAATTTTCTGCCTCTAACTGCAGCAACAACATCAGAATTTATTCACAATCCATGGAGCTTAAAGAAAGGTCCATTATTCCCTCATATATAGTGATCCTGAACATGAATAATTCCTTAGGAAATAGAATTGAAATTGAAGCAGAAAAATTATATCTAATCTTTTTTTCTCTTATTTTATTCCTATCTATAGTTTCAAATAAGCAGAGAGAAGAAAAAGTTTTATAAAAAGTCTATAAAGTCCAGGTACTAAACAAGTATAAAGTATATTGGATGTCCTTGAAAAAATACAGAGAGTGAGCCACAATAAGGAGGTCCTTGTTGACATAGGAAAACTGAAGTATATGTGGATGCAGAAGCAAAGCAGCACCTACTTCAGATAACATTGCTTTTATGTTTAGAAAATTCAATAGAAATTTACATAAACAGAATAAGTTCAGGAACCCAGGTATTTCTTCTGTGTTCCTACAGGTCCAAAGCCAAAAACAACACCCAGGATTTTTTTCAGCAGAGAAGGCTTAGGGCACACGACGGTTGAACAGCTGAACATCGTTGCAGCAATTATATCAGTGTCTAATTGGGAACTGACCCATATTTCTTATGTGGAGAAACACCACCTCTCACCCCTCTTGGTATTTCAATGCAGCCAGTCACAGTATAAAAAATATATTATTGTTCTTCTGTGAATGTAAACAAAAAATATGATGATATACATACTCATGAAAGAGGATAGGAAAAAAAAAAAACAAGAAAACTGCTCCAAAATCAAGGTGGAACTTCTGTGATTTATATTCTTACAAACCTATAACTAAATGACTGTCATTTTCAGCATAATCAAGCAGTCAAGCACAAAATCTGGTTTTCATTTTCAGTGTAGAATATATAAGCTGTTCACTAAGAAACTTGAATGTAAATCTGTTTGCTCAAAGCAGACTTAGGGAAATTAATTTATTCTCTTTGTGTAGTGTCCTGGGGCTTTACTTCATGTGTACAAATAATCACATGGCAAAACAGCTTCTATTAGAAGCTAAGGTGAACTGTAGTGGCCTATATTCAAGAAAATATTGCTGATTTCTGCAGAACATATTAACTCAAACTTTATCTTTTCAGTCATAATAAGCCTGAAAAAATGAGACTAAATACAGTAAAAGACAACTGGGCATATAGTGTGAGGTATCTAAAGTAAGTTTCTGTGTAGTCACAGATCTAAACTAAAATAAATTGGTATACAGCCTTATTTCTCCCCTTGGCATGTTATGATCAGTTCCTAAACATATGGAATTTAATAGTGGTAGGAACTCCTGCCTTTGCTGACATTTTTGTATATTAATTGTAATACCAATAAATTAAGCTTTGGAACATGTTCTGTACTCCTGGAGCAATTATTTTATCCTTTCTCATACCCAGAGTCAGTACAGTACACAAGTACAGCTTTCTGTCAGGTTACTTCTGATGTGGGATGCAACCATTTATGGATGCATAACATGCCTGTTCTCCTGACAAACTGAGCCTGAATAACTGAGTTGTACGTGTCACTTTACCCTCACAAAATACAGCAACACATAAGTTAGCAGATATCTGAACATATTTGTAATGTCAAACCACAAGTGCTTTGAACAAAAGTTGGGAGAATTTTTAGTAGCTGAAATACACAGTTACTGAGGAGGAGACAATAAGTAAATGATGCTTTTTAAAAAGCTTTAACAAAGTATAGTTTCTGTACATCAATNCACATAAGTTAGCAGATATCTGAACATATTTGTAATGTCAAACCACAAGTGCTTTGAACAAAAGTTGGGAGAATTTTTAGTAGCTGAAATACACAGTTACTGAGGAGGAGACAATAAGTAAATGAGGCTTTTAAAAAGCTTTAACAAAGTATAGTTTCTGTACATCAATGATATTGCCAAAAAATGTAGTTTTTAAGTCTAGCAAACCATTCATGAAAAACCTATCAGTTCATCAGGTTATCACAGGTTATAATCAGGTTATATTTATAGATCAGGTTATAATTATATCAGGTTATAATTATATTTTATATTTTTATAATTATATTTTATATATATTATCAGGTTATAATTATAAGTGCATAATATTGCATAAGCAACATTGAATCCAAGGCCAGTAGTCAGAAGATAAACAGTTACTGAAGGTTCATTCCTGCAATACCTAAAATGCTGGGATCTTCCCACCACTGCTAATATTCAGCCTTGTGCACGAATAGACTTTGCACTGGAAATCTTTTCACAGACAAGTTGATGGGCAGTCACCCACCCAAGAGGTGAAAAAGAAAATAATGAAAAATTACCTAGGTAGTGAAGGAAAAAACCTAGCTTGGCATCTGGCCAGTCATTTTTCAGATTCAGATACCCTCAGTTACAATACCCAGCTGCTTGTCATTACTTCCTGGTTTTTGAGAATTGTTCTTGTGGTCAATTAATTAAGGAGTCTGAATTCTCTACAGATAGTTACGGTCAAAATCAGGTTTATTAGCCTCAATTCTTTAAAATATTAGGTCCTTGTAAACATAGCTAATTCTGATTAACTTGACTCAACCACAAAAACACACATATGGGAAGTCCTGTGTGTCCAGTCTAGTCCACCAGCTAGATTTGGAGCAGCTGTGGAAAACAAGCAGGTAGCAATCGAATTCTTGAGAGCAGTTTTTTTGCAGATGATGCACTGAAAAATGTTTAGGTGAGCTTGCCACCAACATATTGTTGAATTTGATCTGATGTTAAAACAGCTATTTTCTCTTCTAAGGTGGGTGTGGTATTCAAAGAGCCAGGAAAAGATGCCCACATCTAAGCTTATTTCAAAACCTCTCTGTGTTACCAGAGAAAAAGAGGAACTTTGCAACACAGTTCTTCCTCATTGTGTAATCTAACATGGGTCAGATTAATCTCATTCTAAAAGTATTTCAGTTCTTAGAGAGAAGGCCTGGACTTGTGAGAACAGATGTAGACAACTACATTATCTCCATCTCTAAAGGCAGAGGAACTGATCCTAACCTCTGTGTTGTATATAACCCCATGAAAACCTGGATTTACAGTACTTTTGTAAGACTTGTCAACCCTAACACATTAATTCAATCACTGTAGGGTTTTTTCTCTTTTTCTTTTTCTTTTTTTTTTTTAACAATTTCATTCTTCTATAATATAAAAGTCATGAGGAGTTCTGGGAATGGAGATTTGGACCTCAAAGGTTCTTGTATACACATTCATCAGTCTACCTGAAGCCATACCCAGACTAGTTCCAGTTACTAACATGTATATAGCCTAGGAGTCTTGCCAGCTGATCATTCTAAACCCATAGCTGAGGTTTTTTCTTGATGCCCAGTAACTGAGCTGCTATGCAGTTACAGTTATGTAGTACAAGCTCTGAATCTCATTTTAATGGGGCACTGAAGTGAAATAGCTGCTCTGGTCCAGAAGAAAGCTAGAATTTAATGTTTTTATTTTCCAGTTCTATCAGTTGATTTATATTTCTCCTGAGAGAGCATGCTAACACTTGTTAATTCTCTCTATATAAGATTAAGGCACAAGCTCCCTGTAATGAAACCCACTCAGCATAATTTGAGAACTTTGTGATATCTTCAACATCACAATAACCACGTTTCTTTTTGAATTAGTTTCAATACTAAATTAGGTTTATAGATTCATGTAAGGATAAGAGGCCAAGAAGCAAGAACAAGACAAGCTTACATTGACACATGATGTGTCAAAGTGTTTATTTATTGATTTCCAACCAAGAGTGAGGACTAATTTATCCTTTGAATCCCAGCTTCACTGATTTTTCATGGGCAGGTTTTTGAAGGACACCATTTCACACACGTTAGATGCTTAGAACATAATCAGGCACCTAACTATTTTTGTAGCCAACTGCCAAATTCTAAAAGAGGGAGGACATAAACAGATGCTCATGAATATCCTCCAAAATGTGTATTGAAGTGTCTTCATTTATGTACGTATCAGTTATTACCTTCTCTAAATCACTCTTGAAAAAGGGATTAATATGTTTTCATAATTTTTTCCACAACATTTTTATGACCTGTGTTATGTGGTTTGATCATCATGCAATTTTGAAAAGGCAATTTTGAAAAGACAATTTTGAAAAGGCATAGGTACTAAAATACTCGAATTAGAAAATTCCATTGATATGTCTTATATCAGAATAGATCACAATTGTAGGATTCCAGATCAGAGTATTTTTAATTCCATAGTGACCATATTCTGATACCATCAACTGAGGATAACTTGAAGATGTTTTAAATTTCCAAGAGGCACATTGAGCTAAATGTGCTATTCCACGGGTTCATTGCTATGCAATAGAATAGTGAACACAAATTGACTTTCAAATCTAAAAACAGAGATGAAGAAACTATGTCAGGAAATTACTCCAGGAAATAAGCAGTACTTTAAACTTCCCTCAAAAATATTAATAATGGTATCAATGAGGCCACCAATACAGGCATCTCTTGTAAGAAAATATAACATTCAAGTCAACCAATTTGGGAAAAACACAAATATTACCTTGTCGCTGTGAGATTTTGAACATGAAAAGGTGCTGGGGATGGTTAATATTGTAATACAAATCTATACTCTAAATTTTAAATATATTTATAGTTAATATCTAGTATTGAACTCATGCAGAATCATAAAAATAAAAATGACTGGAAAACAAGTTACAAAATCAGTCTTTGCTTTGCATTTGTGACTGCCAAGAGCAGTATGAATGACTTGGCCAGTTTTAGAATTTCTTCCCAGCTGTGCAACACTCTTAGATTTCTAAATTAGACCATTTTTGGCAAATCAATAACCATTTACATTTGGAAAACAGTAGTCCTCATCAAAAGAGGCCAGGTTGTGGGAAAGCAATTACTCTTAATGTGGAAGAGAACAAGAAACCAAATCAGTGAAAGAAAGACACATTAATGAATCCTTTTTCCACAGCTTTAAGAGGAGGGGAAAATAACTTGGCTGAAGTTAACATTATAATAACCATTTGTATCATGAGACAGACAGGAACTTATTTCTTCTAATTTGAACCAAGCACAGCGTTTGACATTATTCTTTAAAAATAAAGATAAAGAGTTCAGGGCTCTAGTCCCTGGAAACAGTGAAAGCATTTGGCTTCATTGCTGTCTCTAGAGTCTGGAAAGATCCCTTTTGAGTCGCTGTCAAATGGGAACAGTAAATGTTTACTGATTTCCAGCTACGGTATAATATTTTGCTTCCAAGTTTTTTCTATCCAAAATGTTGAATTATCTAACACTTACGATTAGTCCTTCAAAAGACGTTATTTTTTTTTACTAACATTCAAGGCTATGAAGTATGGGATCAACACCTAGAAAAGTCACCAAAATAAAACTTAACCATTTCAAGAGGGTTCTTTTTTCTTAAATTAATGTACACCGTTATTCACTTTTCCATGTCAAAAAAGTATAGCAATGGGCGCATGTTAAATAAAAGGCAGCATTTTGTTGATTACCTACAGAAAGGAAGTTTTGAATTGGTAACAGAAGTGATTTAAATAGCTAAAGTTTTATTCTAGATAAAATTATAGCAGTGTGTTTGCATCTTGAAACTTCAGACAAGCTTACATGGACAAAACTGCCACAGTCCCACTGATGAATGATACTTTTAGAAATTTTCTATCCCTTTTTCTTAATTTAAAAATGAATGAAAAATGAAAATGGCTTTTTGGGGTAAGAGTTCCACTTTTTTATCTTCCTATCTTCTGCAGACATCAGAAGCCAGGCAAAAACTTGTACTATTTGGTACACCACAGAATAAATAAGTAGTGTACACAATGAAAAGAAAAATGTGCTGACCTAACCTAATAATTCCCAAAAATGTCTTCCTGTTATATTTTGAGTATGACAAATCATGTTTAAAACCATGTAATAAGCATCTTCAGAAGAGACGCTGATTGGGAAATAAATTCAATAAACTTTGTCAGAAGTTTAGATTTATGTGTCCTCTTGGACGACTTCCAAAAAAACCTCCAAGGAAAGAGCATTTATATAAAATAATTACAGAAAAATGTATAGAACTTTCATGTTCTGTTCTCCATGAGATCTGCATGGTAATCTTCTATATGTCATTTTAGTAATGTTTGGTAGTAACCAAAATCCTCTAATGAGGTAGTCAAATCCCATGGCTGGGACATTTTATCTTATCCATATTTGAAAATCATAACATCAAAGCTGACATAATGACTTTCATTCATTCATTCTTTAAAATAAAATTCCTTAACCTTATGACACTTTGAATCAAGTGGTAGATCCAAAAATACAAATTCTATGATTTCATAAAACATTGAGAGGAATTATAAATAGAATGGAAGACATTTTCACATTCTTAGAAGCCAACATGTATTTTCTTAATATTTAATGTGAAAAATAATAACTTTCATTTAATACAGACTTACACAAGATGGCAAAATTATTTCCGCTCATCACCTCCTTAATAAACGTAAAGGAGTGGGAATGGTTATGAGTAGCTTATCTTTTCTTTTTAAATTTGTCTAATATAGAAAGATAATATATTCAAAGTAACTACAGATTGAATTTTCAGTTCATGAAGGAACGGGTGGTTCTTTGCATAAAATGAAAAACAACCACAGAGCATCCAAACAGAGCATCCCATCCCACTGCTCTGACCTGTGCAAACAGAACACAAAACACAGTCTGAATTTCAAAAAAAAAAAAGTTTCACCAGAAATATCTGCATATTTCTGCTCTTTTGTTTTTTAGACTGTTATATAAGTGGAGTACACCAGCAATGGTCAAGAGAATTCTCCCAGCTGAAGACTTTAGTCTCTAAGGATGTCAATCAAGAATCTTTCATGAACTCTGAATTCTCATGCACAGAAAATTTTCTGCTGACAAAAAACCTATGTCAACAATCTTTAGCAACTGCATTGCTATAGCTGTTAGTAACTTTCCTGTGTTACACTAATTTTAACGTTAAATAATTTCCATTTTGAAATGGAACTGAATCTCTACACCCTGTTCTTCCCTGAAGCAGGTATGCTGTTTTTCAAGTAGTATTGTACATCACAAAAAATCCTGAGATATTTTATTTATAGCTTAAAACAATGCTGCTGCCAAACGGTGTACTCTAACAGCAGGAGAGGTTTTTTGGCTGCCAAACATGCACAGTTAATATCTGTTTGTCCTCTTTAAGCACTGTTGCTCTTAAAAGCTATTGCTAGTATTAATACAATGTGGTTGGAAATAGTTTAGCACATTTCACTGATTTAGAGTTTCAGATACGTGATTTTATACTAACAATAATTGAATGGAAAATTTCTAAAATCTCTTATTGTGAGACCTGTTATTTGAAGGACTGAAATAGTCAACTATTTTGTACTAAACTCTGTATAAACACTAGCACATGCTACAAAAAGAATGCTGGTTTGGGGGCCCATACTTATGTCTCAGTTGAAACATGTGCTTTTAAAGATACATTTTAAACAACAGACAATCTTCAAAACACTGAGTGAAATAAATAAAGAGTATTTAATTAATAGTACATAAATTGTAGTACATTTAAGGGGAAAGTTCAGAGAGATGACATTTGTCTTCGCAAGTAACCAATAGATGCCTGGACACCTGCCTGTCCATGGGAAATAGAGAAATAATTCCTCAAGTTTCTTTGCTTGCTCACGGAGCAGGAGTGGCTCTGTGGGCTTAGCTGCCTACTGGAATTAAACCACCACTCCACATCTCTCAACTTCAGATGATTGAATCAACTGGAGAATACATTTACAGTCTTTATAAATCCCCTCATTATTTTCAACTTTCAATATATTTTGTAAAGAAATTTTGAAAAAAAAAAATGATTCTTTAAGTTTCAGACCAGGAAAAAACTAAAATGTATGGCTTAAATATAACTACATAGTCCAACTTTGACAGTGTAGGTTGTCATTAAAATGTTATTGAATAGATTGTTCTAGTTATTCCAAGATCATGAATAGAAAAAAAAATGTGCTCTTCTTTTCCCAATGTGATATTTTTATCATTGATAATCACAGAATAAGACTTAATAATACGAAACATCAGGGTAAATTTAAGCTAAATGGCTGAATCACACACAGAACAAGGCTTATTAGTGTTTCAATAGTCTGCATTCAACAGAAACATTATAGTGCTGGAGGCAGGAGCTATACAGAAAGTGAGTTTACATGAGGGTAGAAATCCTACATTATGCAGATGAACTATAGTGGCTGTCTTTTATCGAGGAGCTCTTGGTATTGGTCCCCTAAGCACTCGTCAGTCCAGCTACATCTGGGTGACATTTATTCTTCATCGGCCTCTTCAGTACCTTTGGGCCTGGCTAGGGCAATGAAATAATGGAAAACGCTCTTGTTTTTTGAGAATTAACTTCCTTAGAGCTTACAGATGTCCAAGGGCCCACACTTGTACTTTCTAATGTGAAAATTTGGTACTGTATTGCATGAGTCACCTCAGTGCAGTCAGCAAATGCCTCTCTGTCTTTGAGAATGGTTCCAGAAACTGTCCTACACTGAATACAGAACAAGGACTGAATATCCAATTCTCGGTAGTAAAACTTATTTTTGTATTTCTAGCACTTCATTTAAATTTAGATGATGCAAAAGATAGTCCTTCCCTTGCACAACTAACTTTTCTGTGACAATTTGAATTATTTTTTCAGTAGAATAATCTAATCGTGAGTTTTTAACTGAAATATCTGGTTGCAAAGCCTCCTTGCTCTAGGCTGCTTCTTTCTTGACTGCATTGTTCACTGATTTGGAGAGAGAGAACACTGAATCTCTGCTCAAATCTGAACAGACTGGTCTGACATCTCGAAGTGCAGCTACATGTCCATTGTCACTACATGAAGGGGGCAACCTGTCTGCCCAAACCACTGAATGCACTGCCTGCAGCACACCAGACACCAGAAAATGCCACTGAACAGGGAAAACCCATGCACTTCTTATGGGAGAATAGGGAGCCTGCTTAAAAACCTTAGAGAACTGAGCCTTTCAACCTATGGATTTTGGAAACCAATAGATATGCATTTTCCTGCTAATCTTCACTTATCTTCTAGCCCCTAAATTAAGCCTCTACTGAGACTTTTCTTCAGGACTTATAGGATGAGGTAACATCTATATGTTGATAGAATTAGAAACTTTAAGCTCTGAAAAAAAAGTTGCCTGGTTAAAACTGACACTGTAGTTTCATGTTATGGAAACAACAGTACTGATTCAAGGTGATTCATTATCATCTTTACTAAAAGATACTAACAATTGATTTAAATGATTTATCAAAGATGTATTGTCGGTGTTATTGCCACAATAGAAAATACAAATCCTGTCCTCTACTCAATATTCACAGCAAATCTGTGAAGTACCAGAGACAATGAATGAACCAAAACAGGGAAGTCACTGGCTTAGGACAGGAGGTGAGAACACTGCCTGCATGTCGGTCATGGCTACTCTAGTCAAGCAAAAGAAAACCTAAAGAAAGAGAAAGTTGTTATAGCAAAATTAGTTTCTAATCACATCAGTAAGCAAGAAATTGAATTTTGTTCAAGTAACTAACAATCATATTTAAATTTAATATTGTAATTTAAATTTAAATAAATGTAATCACTATTTTAGTGAATGGTGACATAAGATTTAATTCATCATATAAATAATTCTGAACAACTTTGTTTGCTAACTTGACACTTTACTTTTTTTTTTCCCCTTAAATACTCTTCCTTCTGATCTTTTAAATGCTGCTCATGGAATTCATAAAAAATATAAATATCATAATGATGGAGGGGAAGGAAATAATTTTCAAAGACCTAAGTTCATTTTTTTATTACTCCAGATCCAAGGAGACAGGTAAACATTTGTTACAGCTTTGGAATTGCCAAAGTTTTTAATGTTAAACACATGCTCGAATTGTTTATTGGATCCCTTGCCTACAACAGAACTGTCACCATGTGTACTTTGGTAACAAGACAAATGCAGGAATTTGAAGAGAAAATTACTCTATCTTCATGTACTTAGTTGCTACTTACAAATATGTGACTTTGTAAATTTGCAGAATATCTTGTGCCTTACGATATATCAGACTAATATCACTTGAGATCTGAATTTCCTTTCTTCTGCTTTTAGATAAATTTGGTCAGGATTGGAAATTTCTTTTTTCACACTAGTATTTTTTCCAAAAATTAGCCAGAATTTTTTTTATTATTCTTGCTTCCCTTGTCTTATGGTTTTGGTTCAAGTCTTTTGATTCCTAAAAGGTCCATGCCCACAATGACACATTAACCCAATCCTTATGCCTACGAGAAACTTCAGGTGGGAGAAAAACCTCACAGAAATCCTCACTAACAAAAAGCCTCACTACCAATCTCACTGCCCAGCACCTGCCTATGTTTCCTGTCTGCTATCACATAAAAATTTCTTTGTTTTTTGTTCTCTATTTATTTTGCAGGTCTCTTGGGTCAGCGACTATATTTTAACATTATCTTGTTATAACACATAGTGTAATAGAATCCCAAAAAGTTCATATTAAATACACAGTGGAGTTTTTTTTTTCCTGGTCTCTCTTTGATACACTGATTTCTGAAAGCTATTCTGATATATAATTGAGTTCTTTAAATTCAATTTACAGATTAATTTATAGAGATTATAAGGGAAATAGTCCATATGCATATACAGTGAAACAAAGAAATGCAATTTTTAGTAATTTAATATGGGTTTTTTTAGCAAGCCTCTTCTGATAAGGTTTACAATGTATTAAAAATTACTAAACTGAGTATTTTTTGTTGTGACTAGCTTGTGACAGCTCTGAGAATCTATTGTAAATACTTGTGCTGTCATAAAGCATAGTTGCAAGTAATCCCCATAAATATTCATTATTAGGTGAATGAATTGACATAATAGCTTTCAGTCACTTTCTGCTTCATTTTGTATTATCTTTTCTCAGACAAATTTAAAAATATTGATTGCTACAGTCATTTTTAGGGTATTATACTACTTTATATTCTTATTTAATGTGTTTGTATGCAATGAGCCATGCAGGGAAATGAATACTCTCATCATAATCTTGTTCAAATCTAATTTCCTCTTGAACAGTTTGAGGAAAATCCTTAGCTGGTGTAACTACTGTAAGTGCACTGGGTTCAGAATGTGTCTTTTCATTTATAAATACATGGAATCTCCAGATTCACTTGCATGTGTGATATTACTGAATATTTTCTTAGTTGTTTGAAGATGAAGCATTTGAGTTACCCAATACAAACCTAAGAGTAAAATAAAAAAATAATAATAAAAATAAACACAGTCTAATAGTTTCTGGGGCTAGTGTTTCTTAATGTGTGTTTTATCCACTCTGAATTACAAATGCTGAAATTTACTGTGACTCATAGAAATGCTTTCCTGTAAGCAATGCCTTTGATTTGTTTTATTTTTGCACAAAGATATAATTTATTTTTAAAATAATTTTCAGACTGACAAATTTTCAGTTTATTCTTGTGAGGACATAATAAAGTTATATGGAAGGTGCAACCTAAAGTTCTGTTCCAAAGTTTGGAACTAGCAGATACAGTTTGCTTATTACATCAGCAAATTAATGGTCCTGAATTTTCAACTTGCTGACAGGAACTCTTTGACATATCCCAGCTATTTCCCTCAAGCTCTAGGGAAAATAAGTAGTGGAATGTGTAAACAGCCAAGTTCATCTGCTTTTCCACAGCTGTAGAGAGGTTGGATTCTCTGGATCCGTACACATTGGATATGTCTACCCTTAAAACTGCTTCAGAATTACATAAACTCCAATTATTTTCTAACTCTTTGTAATACTTCTCATAAAACTCTTAATATAACTTCTGACATGCATATAGGCACGTAACCATAGGGTAAAAGGTAGGTAAAGTGAAAAATCTAAGAAAACATCCTATTACCATATCTCCACTACGCTTTTAAAGGAGTGTGACAGAAAATGGAATATTGCCCAAGATCTCTTCTGTACATGACTTGATGTTAAATCAGACTTACAGTTCTAAGTGCATTAAGTACATTATGTAGACAGTAAAGTAACTGCAGAATACTGGCAGGTTGCTCAGGGCCTAATCCTGCAGACACAAACAGGCACGTAAAGCTTTATGGGAGCTAATTTTCCCATGGAGGTAAATGAAATGATGTGGAAAATTAATTTACTCCCATGTGTGTCTATATGACTGGATCTTTCATTTTGTAACTTCTAAAATTGTGAAGCAATAAAACCAAAACCACTGAAACAGACTGATTTGCCCTATAAAGCAGGAGGAAGTAGCTATTAAAAGAGAGTGCCATAGTGGATGTGAAATATAGAATATAGGTCTGTTGAATGGATCAATTGGCTTCTGGCTTTCAAGAGAACTGGCAGGGGTCATTTCCTGGGTGACAGAGGAATAATCTGCCCCTGGCAAGGAGAATTACAAACAGTTATGTACAGGATGTTCTGTGACTCTGTTGCATAACTGTAGGTTACCAGTAGTCACATTTTTGGGCAAAGCTGTATGTGGATTATTGGATATTCATTGCTTTCCCCTGGCCATGAGAATGCACTGCCCAGTTTGAACTGCTGACTGGTGCAACACAATGGATGGAGCAGGGGCTGAGTAGACTGCATCAATATCAGTGGTGAGCTACAGCCAGCATCTTCTCAATCTTTCTTTATGATGTTGACCTAGAAACCCCAGTGCAGGCAGACTGGCATCAAGGACACACAACATAACCATTTCATTTCTCAGAGGGAAAGGCTTCAAAAACATATTTATCCCAAGGCAGATCGGGCCAAAGGGCTTTCACCCTTTCTTTTGCAAGCACCATATTTCCTCTGTAACTCTCTGCCATGTCCTACATGTGCCAGGCCAAGATTAAAATCTGTCTCTTCTGAGTCTGTAACACTGCTCCAACCCCATCATTAGGAGTACTTGAGAGTGAACACTATTGGCAATTTCATGATAAATTTTGTACCTGCAGAAGCAGACTAAATGATGAGCTCTGGTTAAGCTCAGGCTTGCATTTTACACTTACTGTGTTATTTTTTTTATCTGTTGGTAATAGTGCCTGAGTGTACTCTTTCCAACTCTAACTTTTGACAAGATGATTTGCTGTTCTCAAGAAATGACGACCGACAAGTAAGGGCTCCACTTTCCCAGTCAATTATAGAGTGAACAAAATTTAACAAATTCTACCTCACTGGGCAAAATATTCCATTTTAAAAATTAATTAAAAGCTTTGCTAAACAGTGGAAAATAAGGCTTGTTTCAAGTAGCAAAGACAGCTGGTAGAAAATTTAATAATTTCATAAGTAAAACTGCCTTGTAAAAATAACAAATATTTAACAGCATGGAGAAAAATCTCAGCTAAATCTAGAAACTACTGCAAATTTCAACAATTTTTCTTCAATCAGCAGAATAAACTACATTTAACTAGCTCTTAGTCATGAAATAGCACCACACAAAGAAGAAAACTAAAATCAGAACATACAAATATAGTTTCCAAAAAAAAGGGTTCCAAAGCATGCATCACAGAACTGTTAATATATTTTAAGACTAGAAAATAATCTAAACAAAAAAGAGTATTAACTGAAATATTTATTAATATTTCCATCAGAAATCCATTGAAAAATAATAATTTAATTTTTGGGAATCCATTCATAAGCAAAAGTAAAAAATAAATCTTAAAATACATTACCTGTATTTTTTAAATGGTGAGTTACTAATTATAATTAATACAAACACTTCCAAACTAAAACAAATCTTGATGTCATTGAAAATGATTTTTTTCTCTGAACAGATATTTAGCTGTTAAAAGACAAAACCACTCTACCAGATCCTCATCATCAATACTAGTTTTAATGAAATTGTAGAAAGATGAAAGTCTGCTTCAAGTCTTTAGAAGTCAACTAGATGCAACTTTTGAATTGAACAAGAGCAAGAGATAAGGTAATCAAGTAGGGTGCACCACAAAAATATCATAACCACAAAAAACAAGCAAACAAACAAACAAACAAAAAAACCTTGAGAAGGAAATATTATCCTGTGAAGTTGATGACAGCTGTTTTTCTTTAACTTGAACTTTTGTTAAATATCGTCCCAGTACAAAAAATATTTGTATTTTATAGCACTTAGTAACTTAGTTACAGGGAGAAAAAATAATGACCTAGTTGAACAAAATTTCTGCTAAGTAAATATCACTTTTGCTGCGGCATGCTACATGGGAGAAAATAAAAATTAGCAGCAATAATCGAGCAATTTACTCAAGGGTAAAAAAAGGAAAAAATCATCCTGGTTTTATAACTTCACATATGGTTCTGAGTATTTCTTATAATGAAACTTGCTTCTGCATTTGGTTTCAAAGATACGTGTACTGCCACAGTGATGTTTTGAAAGCATTATTTTTCATGTTGGTTTTTATGTTATCTTGCAGTTCCTTGATAATCTTATCCTACAGTCTTTCTCAGTGGCTTTAATATTGACTTGCAAAGTTTTATTCACCAGTACTTTCTGTCTGTGTATCATCACTGCACATGAGTGATAAAATAATATGAGCAAAAAGAATTCTTCTCACACCCTTTGATCCTTCTAACTGTGTGTTATGAAAGATTTATTACAATAATATCAACTCTGGTTACTTATAATCACCCTTAAAAACACACAACTGGTAACTAGGGTACTTTCTTTCTCTCCATTTATGTAATTTCTTCTTCTTCAGAAAGCATCTGTTGATGTCCACTGATGGAAGGATGTCATATTGAGTTATGAACAGCCACTCTACCCATTTCAAAACTAGTTGCTCTGATGCCCTGAAAAGCCATGGAGAGAACAATTTATTATTAAGAAAGGTAGCTGCAGCAGTCTTACCCCTCAAGATCCAGACGTTTAGCAAATGAGAGATGTTACAAGTAAGAACTGAAATGACAGGTTCTCTTTGCAGTAGGATTATCTACAAAGCACTTCAGAAGATTAGGGTCTGACATTAACTCTTCCTACATTCAGCAGAAAATATCTGCAAAAAAATGAAAAATACATTTATGTACCTATCTCAGTGTTAGAAAACTGAGAAATGTTGACCTGATATATATTCACTGGAAATCAGTCCTTCCCATCTAAATATTCACACAGTGAAGAATTCTTCCCTGAAATGTCGGTGCTCTAAATGAGGTCAGAAGATATATGACTTCATCAGCATCACAGGTACATATAAGTACTCAGGCTAAAGGTTGGCTGTGACTTAACTTCTGAATTTCCCTTTTGTATACTAATCTTTGCCTGATATAATTAAAAAATCCTGGTCTTGGAGGCTGAAATCCATTTTTGGGATTGATTTTAAAATTGATCTATTTATAATTCCACTTCTTTTAAATGGTGCAAATATTTGAAGATATA
Source organism: Polioptila caerulea (assembly GCA_013397295.1). Taxonomy (NCBI): domain Eukaryota; kingdom Metazoa; phylum Chordata; class Aves; order Passeriformes; family Certhiidae; genus Polioptila; species Polioptila caerulea. The sequence continues at coordinate 843,506 of VYXF01006517.1, read as the reverse complement.
GAGTATGAAAGCTTTTTATCCTTTCGTAGTGGACATTGCAACTTTTTATCCAAATCTCTCAATATTCTGTTTTTTTAGTTTGCAAATCTTACTTTCACTGAATGCAGGCTTTACAAATGTTGTTTTATTGCATTTTTATTTAATTTTTGTCACGTACAACAGTGTATTGCATGCAGCTAAATTATGCTTTAGAAATGCATAGAAGATACATATCAGTAAGATTTCTTGACTGCTGGCCCACCATTCATCTTTGTATTGCTTTTTACACAGTAAGACCAGTAACTGGACAATATAGGAAAACATAGGGCAACATGTGCAATAAAATGAGAAAAACTTTAGAATTTTCATATGAAAGTACACATTATTAAATATCTTTAGTTGACATACTGATAACCTTATCTCTTAAACGTTTTTAGGCCACTTCCTATAAATTCTTGGAAAGTATTTATCAGATGCAGTCCATGGCAGCAAGCTTATGTTGTTGATCTCCCCTGATGTGTTTTGATCTTTTACTATGTGTTAAATTGCTGTCATCTGCACACAATATCTTTCAATTCCTTTAGTTACAAGTGTTGCATTAGCATGTCTGATATCAATATAAAATGTGCAGTAGCCAAAAAAAAGCATTGTCAATATGCAGGATATTCAGTCTGACTGAATCTACTACCATATCCTGTGATTTCAGTGGGAGAATATCTCCTGATTTATTTCTCACTATTGTATGCATAATATTTTGATGTCTAAAATTCAAATTGATATAGCAAAACACATATCTTGTTTTCTGCTGCCTCCATAGTCTGAGATTTTCCTCTATTTCTGGTTTGTTTGTTTGTTTGTTTGGGGGCTTTTGTTTGGGTTCTTTTAAATTTTGTTTTAAGAAGAAAATAAAGAATTTTGCTTTAGCAACTTAAACATGTGAAGGGCTCAACAGCAAAAATAGTGCAATTCTCAGCTAAGCACTCCATTTAGTTCTTTTCATCTTTAAAGGTGACATGGGCTTTAGTTGCAAAATCAGCTGGGCTCTCTGTAGCCACCTATTATCACCAGATCAACACAATATAATTTAAACTGAGACTGCAAACAAAACACTCTCTGTGCTCTGACCTAGTTTCTAACAAACCCCGACAGGAATAGAGCTCTTTGTGTCATCAAATGAAAAATACTCTTCCATTTATGAAGGCTCCTGAATAGCCAGGAGTGTGACCAGTGGGAAATGATTGGCTTCAAGCACAACACACACTTTTCAGAATCTTGTAAAGTAAGCTTTTTGAATATAGTTAATTTAAGTTTTCCTATAAAGCCCAGCGCACTTTGGTATGCAATACACTGCAAGTCTCTTGTTTACAAAAGTATGCCATCATTCAAAGTAAAGGAATTTTTTATATTTATTGCAGAAAATATAGCAAGAAGTAGTTCCTTTGAGCTAATTTTTCATGTAGAAAGCATTTTTCATTTTTAGAGAAGACAAGGGAGTTTAGTTTTGATAAACAGTTAACTAAAACAAATAAATCTAAATTTTCAATGGCTTCTTTCATTGTGTCTTAATAATTTGTTTTGAATTATATGTGTCCATTTAAAAATTACCTTGCTTAACTATGTTTATTTTTAAAGGATAACTTTCACATTAGTTATCCCTATTTAGACACTGGTTTATTAATTTCATTTTTATCAAGAACACTCAGCCCAATTTCCTGCCTAGGATGGTCTAAAGATTGAATTGAAATAATTTAATTTTTTCTAGCATATTCTATGGAACTAGAAAATTCAAACTGCCTTAAAGTAAGTCCTGAAATATATGTCTGTTATCTTTGCAGTGTAACAGTTGTTCATAATGTACTTGGTTTTCCCCAATGTTATTTCATGTACAGCAGCATGCCCTCACTTGGTCTTTTATTCTGATCATCTGCAATGCCTAAGGAAAGAAAAGAGCAAAGAAAAATATTTGCTGGATCACCAGGAACATTTGGCTGCACTTTTCAATTTGCTATCACAAGCACTCTCAGCTGCATCCTGCCAAAGACTATCAGCCAAGGAATCGAACATCATTTTGGGCATGCATGATTGCAAAGAAAGGAGGAAAGGCAGCCTGTTAAAGAGTTTATGTCTTGGAAGAGAGTGTTGTGTTATGCTAGTTGGTGTAGTGGGTCACTGCAGAAGGTATTGAAAGAGGATGGTGTCTTTGAACAGAATTCTTGCAGAGTATAACCAAAGACATTGATTGTCAAGACTTATGTGTTAGCATGAAGAACCACATATAACTTGTATTGTAGCTGCCTCAAACTTGTTCCTATGTCAATGCATGATAACATGTTCAAAGCAACACTCAGTGCCTGCTGGATGAATGTGGCTGATTACCTGCAACACCAACACCCGTCCATGTGTATGACACCATCTACAAATCTTATCTAATGCTGGGACTAAATAACATACCCTAAGGCTTAGCAGTCCTTTACTTGACAGCAGAAATGATCCATGATTTGCTAACATCTAAGGAAACCCTGCTAAATGGTAAAGACAACAATGACAGTGTACATCACCATAGATGAGATTTGTTTAGTGTGAATAGTTCAGCCAGATACTGGAAAATACCTTTAAGATCATTGAGTCCAACCATAAGCCTAACATGCAAGGACTCATCTAAAGATGCAATAACCAACTTTCCCAGCATCACTAGGAATGTCAGATTGCTATTACCTCTTATATTGCTTCTGTTAACATCAGAAAGGTCATAAGATTATTANATAAGCCTAACATGCAAGGACTCATCTAAAGATGCAATAACCAACTTTCCCAGCATCACTAGGAATGTCAGATTGCTATTACCTCTTATATTGCTTCTGTTAACATCAGAAAGGTCATAAGATAATTATCACCTTCTCTACCATTTTTTTTGCTATCATATTTTCTATTATTTCCATTCTTTGCTCAATAAACCATTTGACTAGCCTTCTTGAGACCCAAAAAGAACCAGTATATATATCCTCGGTGCAAAGGAAGGAGTGTATTATAGGCAAATTATATAAGCAAACTCCTATCCTTCTATGTCAGAAAACTCAACGTTAAATCACCATTTTTCCTGTGTGAAACTAAAATTTTCTTCCCTTTAGATTTGAAGGTAATTCTTCTTTTCTGTGTAGACAAACAGTGATATACTAATTGTGTGAATTTGCTATACAGCACAAATGAACATTACCAAGTACTGATGAATTAAAAAAAACCCAAACCATAGTAAGAGAAAACTGTATTTTCAAGCAGCACTAATAAGACCTTTTCACTATGTTCTTTGTGATGTTGACAACATAGATCAGATTGATTATGAGCCAATTGCTATGAGGGCCTCAGGCAAAAACTGTATCAAAAAGACACTTTACCATGACAATCTTCCACATATAAATTAAAGGGGAAATAGGAATACACGTGAACAAGATGTAGATTAAGCATTATTTTTTTTTTACTTTTTTTTTCCCTCCTACAGCTGTAAACACATCTATAGAACAGTTTCTGGCTTTTACTCATGATGATTATTTTGTAGTATGATTGTTATTACCTAGGAACTGATTACAGTGCTAACATAGAGACCAAGTTTAATAAACAATTTCACCACAACAAATGTTTTCACACAAGTTTACCTAATCTAAAATTATCACTTCTGCTCAAACTGCAATATTTCATTGTTTGGAGACCTCAAGTAACTAAAAATGTAGATTTCCTTCATAAATCACTCTGCCCATTTCAAGAATTGCTGCAAATTTTCTGAAGTAACCTGGAAAGAGAAAAGAAGAAAGTTGAGATTTGGATTACTGGTCTAGAAAACACTTTAGCTGACCATGGGTTCTTTTCTTCTTTTTTTTTTTTTCATCTATTATATTAAAGTGTAAGGTTGCACAAAATAAATTACATGGAAAAAGAAAATAAAATCCAAAGCCTTACCAAAAAAAACCCAAAAAACAAACATTTACAGTTTTGGCCTATTTTGGGGGTCTATGTAAATAAATATATATGGAGGTCTATGTTTATAAATTTAAATTATAAACTCAGTTATCACCATGAGAAATCTCAGTTTCTGATAATTTCCTTTTTTTCCTGTCCAGCATATGGGCAAATACAGTTACTATAGAGCATGAGACATGGAGTAAGTCACCCTGGAGCAACAACCCCATGCACTGGAGGCCTAAGAAGTGCTCAGAAAAAGGGGGAGATCTGTAAATAGCTGTTAAAGCTTTGTTTTCTAACTAGACCTATGAAGTCCTTGTAGTATCTTGGAAGGAATGAGTTGAGTTTCATTGTTTAATAAATATGAATCCATTACCACCAACTCAATCCTATTACTCTCCAGTGTGTTAAGACTTCTTTAAGTGAGAGTTTACTCTGGTATTGCTGTTTTTCAGCTGATTTTCCTGATTCACTCCTCGTGTCAAACCTTCAGTTTTTGGAATAAGAGGGATAACTGGAATGAGACATTTTCTGGAATTAAAGAAATTCCAGATGAACTGACTCAAGATTAATTAAATCACTTTAAACTGACACCTCATCTTATGCCAAATAAGTTTTCATGCATAGGAATTATGAACTAAGTGGAAATTTGAAAGTAACGGATTTACAGTCAACTTGGGTGGAAAGGTTTCCTCCCTCATAAGAATGTTCAAGAATATCTGATTCTTTTTGTTAATATTTTTCTCTACTGTAATTATTCAGTCTTCCCCAAAAAGGAAAAAAAAAAACCCACAAAAATCTTCAGCTAGACAATATAACAACAAAATGCTGGCAGTGGAAACTTGTGCTAAAGGGTGATGACCTATAAAAGAGAGTAATTTCCAATTAATTGTTTCTACTAAAAATTTCCATCTGTGCCAAAGGTTAATTATACTACAGCAGAAGTTCATTATCTGAGAAGCAATCTGTTATTATGCTTACCTCCAACATTTAGTATTCCAAACTACTACTACTACAGAGAATATTTGGGGTTTTTATAACAAAATTACAGATGTTAAACAAGTTACAAAACCCTTATTCCAAAAGAAATCACTTGTTTCAGCTACATTTATTATACCCAAAGTTTTGGCATTGGAATGGGTTGCCCAGGGAGGTGATGGAGTCATCATCCCTGGAAGAGTTGATGAGCCAACTGAATGTGGCACTGAGGTTATAGTTTGATTGACATGATGATGTTTGCTCAACAGCTGGGCTTGATGGTCTTGGAGGCCTTTTTCAAACTCAACAAGTGTATGATTCTATGACCTATACTTTATATTCACAGAATCACTGGAGGGTTTACTTTGGCAGGGACCACCATGGCTCATCTGATCCAACCTCCCTGCAGTCTCCTAGAGCACATCACTCAGGACTGTATCCAAACCACTTTTGAATATTTCCAGTGAGGGAGACTGCAGAGCTTCTCTGGGCAATCTGTTCCAGTGCTCTGTCACCTGCACAGTTAAGAAGTTCATATTCAGGTAGAACTTCCTGTGCATGAGTTTCTGCCCATTTCTTTTTGTCTTATTTCTCTGCACCACTGAGAAGAGCCATCCTCTGGACACTCTCCCTTCAGATACTTATAGACTTTGATGAGGTCCCTTCTCAGTCATCTCTTCTCCAGGTTAAAGAGGCCCACATACCTCAGCCTTTCCTCCTAAGTGAGGTGGTCTAGTTCCTTAATCATCTTCATAGCCCTCTTCTGGGATCATTCCAATAGTTTCAGGTATCTCTTGAACTGAAGAAGCCAGAACTGGACACAGCATTCCTGGTGAGGCATCATCAGGGCTGAATAGAGGAGTAGGATCAGTTCCCTTGCCTGTTTACAATGCTCTTCTTAATGCAGTCCAGACTCCTTATTCCAGTTTAACCTACCTTCATGATATTTTTATAGGTTTTAAATTTACTAAATACTCAGCATGGCATACAAGAACTAGAACTTGCCCTTTCATAACTTTGGCTACATTTTCCATCATTAGTTGATTCATAACCTTGTACATCTCCCCAATTAAATTTTTTTTTCCTCTTGGTATTGTTGACAAAAGAGACTGTTTAGATTATTGCTTTCCTGTGAAAAGTTTATTTTACAAAAAAACACTGTTTGTGTTAACACAAAGCTGACTTTAATAAAGAGGTTTGAAAATGAATCAAAAATGTTAAAAATTTACTTTGAAAATCATGTAGACTATGCTGACTGAGAGAAGTGAAACTACAGTAAACTGGATACATTGTGAAATAAGGACTCAGGCTAGTTCCCATAATGTTTTTTAGTGATGTCCCTGGCTTTTGAATCAAACCTCCTTTATAAATGTCTTTGTGTATGAGGTAGAATTCTTGTGGATCCACTTCTTCAGGTTTGCAAAGACACAATTCCCTGCCTTCCTGTCTCAGTGGTTCTTGAAAAAGATGAAAGTTGATACTCAGGATGTTTCTGACTTTGTCTTATATATGAAAGCAGTTGTCAAAATGTGGATCTCTGCACATCTCTACCCTTTTTTAAAGGGAAGAAGAGAGAGAAGAGGAAGGGAAAGGGAGAACACAAGAACACTCAATGAGTGTTGAGTCTTAAATGAAGCAAAAACACAGTATTTTTGACAAATTATGAAAAACTTGTTAGGATGAGGAAAGGAAAGAATTTAATGTCCATCCTGTTATCTATCTTTGATCTATTTTTACAGTCAATTTAGCTGAGCTAGTGCTGATCACAATACAATTGTAAAAACTGGTAACAACAATCCGGGGTCAGTAGGCATTCAGTCTTCTGAGGTTAATTCCAGACCAGTTCACATCAACTGATTTCTGAAGTCTGTTTGCTGAAATAGTGAATTTCCAATGTGCATATAAATCTTGTCTGATATTTAACAGTAGATTTTCAGAGGAGCTATCAAATGGGATAGTCAAAGGGATTTTTCAGAAATACTGAGTGTTATGAAGGATTGAAATCTACATAGTAAGCACCAAAGCAGAATTTTTTTTAAAAGAAAGGTATCTTTAAATTAAAAAAAAAAAGGAATTGTAAACTTAACATTAATTAATTACTCATATTTGACTCAATTTTTGAAATGGAAAGCTAAAAAAATGCAAGAAAAATAATTTGTTTCTTTTCTGTCTAATAATTTATATAGTCATTTAGTTTGCTTAAAGTGTAACAAAATATGCTGTCTCAGAGTATTCTTAAAGGCTTTAATGAGTAAGAAACATATAAGCTAGCTACAAATCACCAGAGGATTAGAACTCAAACCTCTGATATTAATAAAATAGGGGAATTACAGGAAAATATCAGTAAAATAAATTGAACAACTCTAGGGAGGAGCTTGACAAATAAGGTGTAATAAATGTGCTGAAACCACAAATTTCTGTGACTTATATAGTAAATGTAACTTAATGCTCCTGAAATAATCAATAAAAATTTGAGAAACCTGAAAATGCTTAGAAGCTGAAATCTAGCTTAAAATAGCACAACACTGATTCTCATTTTCATAATCAAAATAAATGCCATTTGTACAATTCAGTTTTATAGTAAATAAAATTTTATAACCCATTTTGAGGCATTCTTTGCATGTTCCATTCTATGTACAATTATAGGGGAAATTCTGACTTTTCTTCTTCACAGAGTTAAGAAAAAAACTACTAAAAGATATTTTGAAAAATCCTTTCTCCATAAACGCATTGTCTCCTAGCTGTCTGCTCCTTGAAACTTTGAGGAACCTGTGGGATTTGCTGTCGCAAAAGATTATCCAGGAACCTTAGGAAAGATGGAAACTTTTTTTCAGTTTTCAGGCACTGCATACAGGCACATAATTTTCTATCAGAAAAAAGTAAAGCTCCTCTATTTGTTAGTGGACAAGGCAGCTATACTTGATCAGAATCTGTTTTCCCACAGACCTCCTGGGATTCTGACAAAGGAAAGCTTTTTCCTCATGGAAATTTACACAATAATCTCTTAAGTATCTGTTTTGAAAATGGTCTGAAATTACAAAAGGTATGGGATTTTTCCACCCATCTTTGTATTTCATATATAGTTAGAGGGTACCTGCACAGCTAGGAAGCAATAGGACCACATCATGTTCCAACAGCTTTATGCAGTCAATATAATTATCCAGCTTAATAATGCAGACAGTTGGGATGGCAGTAAAAAAACAAAAATGCTCTGTATCTTTGTGCAGCAGCACCATTACAGCACTCATTGATTTCAGTCAATAACTTTTAGGGACTTACATTGTCAAGGAATATTGCTTTTCTTTGTCCTTTATGAAAGAGTTTACTTTGATTTCTTAGGCTAAAATTGACATTGGGTTTTATGTGGATGGTGCTTATCTCCAAGGTGGGGTTCCAGCTGTTGCAGCTCCTAGAGAGAATTAGTATCCATGAGAAGCTATAGTACTTTGCTCTTCCTTTACCAAACTAATATGTAAATCAGAAGCCTTTTGGCGGGTGCAGAAAAATCAGTCTTACATAAAACTTTTCCTGTTTTACACTGTCTCCCTTGTGCTGTTTAAAAAGCTACAAAAAATACATACCAAAGGCTATTAACTCTGAAGTACAACCTTTGAAATAAATAAAACAGAATGTAGAGGCATAAGATAAAAAAGTCTGAAATCATGCTGCATGTCATTTCAAACAATTAAAATGCCATTTTAAAATGCAGAACATTAATTAGGAGTTTTGTGGAAGTCTAATTTTTTCTTCCAAGGCAATGCAAGGCAACAGTAAAAAGCAGTATTAATCCAGGGCTTTCAATAAAGTAATAAAAATAAGGCCAGTGATTAGTAAGTAGTCCAAGGCCATAAGCCATATTTTGGTGATCTGCAAGTGCTCAGGCCTTTTCATGACTGGTAACTAAAGATTATAACTCTGTGATAAACCTGCAAAAAAGTTTTAATTTTGTCACATTCATGCAATCATATTTTTCTGGTTGTTTTCCTAAGGAGAAATTTTGAAAAGAAATTTTTTTTTTTTTTACATGCTGAAAAAAATGTTGATTTATTAGATCTTAGTGGAAAAATGAAACAGACTACCTCATACATAATGATTGTTCATTCAATTTATAGGAAAGGAAATAACAGTTTCACATGTGGGTCCTACCACTTTAGCTGAAAAGCCAATACAAGAATATAATGAGTCATTACTCTCTGAGGGGCAAATACAAATTTTTTATGACAAGTTGGTAAGTGTTTTCATTACAAGACAACATCTAGTTGTTAGTTTCATTTTCCATGATTGTGGAAAGGTAAAACAACTTTTAAAATAAATTATTCAATTGCAATATAATGACTTCCTGATGCTCTCATATTATGTTAAATTTTTATATTTAATCTTTTCCCCAAACAGTAGTAACTAAATATTGAAAGAAAACTATATAGTTTTGGGAGCATTCCCAGTATGTAAATTAGCTTGAGTCAAAGATTCTTTTACATCAACAGTATTACTGTTAATAAATCAACAAATTTTACTTATAAACATGCCTGCTATATACATATAAGAGCAGACTGTTCCATAGCCATTTTTGGAAGCATCTCCTTCCTTGTTAATTTAGGAATACAAGATCATATAGAAAGCTTGGTCCATTAAATTTTATTCGATAATACAACCAGATTTTTTTCCTTTCAATATCCTTGTTGGTGATCCTAGACTTTAAATGATGATGACTAAAATATAACACTTGCTAGTGCAAATTGTGTAAGTAACACATATAAATCCAAAGCTGCATAGAGTTCCTGACAGATGTGACTACATCAACAGCCTTCAACCACTCCTTATACATTTTCTTAGATATTTAGTGTAAGAAGTATTTAATCCAATTCAACATATTAGGTATTTCTATGAAAACCAAGCTGGAATAGGAAACAGAAATCAGTTGTTTGTAACCATGTATAAATGGATTTTCATTTCAGCTGGAAAACAAGCCAAAACAAAACATACCCCTTTATTCTCAATTGTGGGAAATAAACTGTTTTTATTTGCAAATCTTTTGCCAAAAGAAACAAACCTTCATTTCACAGCCATTTGCCCCCACAATTAAACAAATATAAGTAATGTGAAACAGTCAACTCTTTCAGATGCAAAACACTACATTTCTTTTCAGGTTTTCTGAGGAATGTTTGAGAAAAATATAAGGCCATATTCACAAAGCAGCCAGAAGAGGATGAAAAGAAATTTTACACTCCTTTTTTATCAACTGCTTACAAATAAGAGTACTACAATTGCATTTCCTATCTCCAGTTTTCAAATTCTAGCTCTCACTTCCCAGGAGGCCTAACAGGTTAAAAGCACATTGGGAAACCAAGGGAGAAAGTCTCCTTAATCTCCCATGTCTAGTCTCTTCTGTCTTGTAAAAATAATTGAATATTCCTTATGTTTAGGAACAGAGGCCTCTTTCAAAAAACCATCAGCCTTCACTCATTCTCACTTTCTCATTCTGTATTCCAGTGACTATTTACGTATTTTGTCTGAAAGACAAAGCATTCAGAAAGAGCAAAAATAGGAGATTTACTGGTTAACATAACTTATATTAGAAATGGACAAGAAATTGACAGATTTAAGAGTTAATAAAACATAATTCAAGTCTTCATTACGACAAAAAAAAGAATTGAAATATATATGTCCTATGGATCCCATAAAGTTCATTACTCTACATAAACCCATTCTTTATCTGAAGGTAATGACTGTGTAAATTAAAGGTTAAAAGTGAGTTATTTTAAAGAAAATAATGTGTTTATTTAGTGAAGTAATACAGGACCCCATGGTAAGGAGAAATGCAAGAAAATTCAAAACAAATTATTTAAGAATCTTGGATTCAGATTAGCCTCATATCTGTGGCCTATTACATGAAATAAGAAAGGAAATAACAATATAATTAATCACAATAACAATATAATTAAGCTATCAGACATATGGTAAAACAATTGATTTTCCCATAGATTACCTATGGGAATTAACAAGTGGGAGAACATAAGAACAAAAATTGCACCACAGATAGTAAACTGACTGAGAAGCAGCTGGCAACTGACAGACCTGAGAAGGGAATAATCAAGCCAGGATAAACTACTGAAAGAGTTAGTCAAGGATTAAACATGGTAGAGATCTTGTTTCACATTTTCGTTACATTTCATGCAGATGCAAAAAGTAAATACTAGCTGATAAAAATAAGTGAAATTATATCAAGCAAATCATAGCATTCTGTGGAAGTGGGTAATGTAGGATTGTATAACACCAAAGGAGGAACAAATATTAAAGAAGGAACAAAAGTTCTGATGTCAACAGCTGGAAGAGAAAAAACAGTATGGAGCAGCTGAGTGCTTGTTGACAACAATGTGTCACATCCATCAAATAGCAAATGCAATTCTAAGATGTATGTGGTGAGGTCCCCAGAGTATCCAAAGCAATATGAAATAAGATAAAAAAGGTCTTGTCTTGTTTAATTTAGTAAAATGAACTGAGAAGTGATAAGATTGCTCTGCATAAATATATGGAATGGTTAGGCACAAACACAAAAGAGGAAAAGGTATTTAAAATAGACAATTTAATAAAAATATTTTTAGATGGGTGATAAATACATTTGGGTTGGAAATTTGAAGTTGTAATCATTAAAACCAGAATACTTTGTATAATCTTTCCAAAAAGAGTAGCAAGGGCAATAAACCAAACTAGTTTTAAGATGAAGCATGTTTCAGAAATAAAAATGTTATATATAAACATCTGTTTCAACTAATGCTTGCCAAAACACAGACAACTATCCAATAAAGCCTTGCCTAGTATTCTTGCCAAATTGCCCAGTGAGTTGCAGGAGAACAGAGATTTTTAGGATTTATGAATGAGATGACTCGTCTCTGACCACTATTTTCTAACTGGAGACTTCAGAAGCATTGAGAGCTACAGATGTTTACCTGATTTTCAAAATTCTAGAGCAATCTGCCATTTCAGGCAGTTTGATGTTGCAGGAAAAATAGAAAAGGCATATTCTAACAGTCAGTTGTGAGAATGAAGACCATAATTATTTTTTAAGCCTCAGATCCTGAAAGTTACACTCTTCTACCTTAACAGAAGCTGAGGGTTTCTCTTATCATGTGAGATAAGATTCCTCCACTTGACTGCCATTTAAAGTGTAAAAGAAAAGGCTGCAGCAGTTTAAATTTGCAACTAAAACTAATCCCTACACAGAGCAATAACATTTGACCAAATTTTCTGTGCATGACACAAATTACATCAGTTGATAGGCCTACAAAACTTTTCAGGTAGTAAAAAATTACAGACATTGAGCAAACCTTTTAACTCTTTTCAACAAAGCCCATTGCAGAACTGACCACAGTCCCAAGGGACAGCAGGAATAAAATACTTGAAGAATCAGGTCTGAATATTTTGACAGTCTAGAGCTCCTCTCAAGGAAAGGAAGCAGAATTTTGTTACAGTGGGATCAGGCTTTCACTAACATAAGACACTGATCAGACTTAGTTTTGTTCCCTCAGAGGACCTGATTTTTCAGAGAACTGGACAAGGTGGCTTTGACAATCATGAAGTCAACACCTATATCAGGTAAATTCTGTAACGAAGACCATACCATTCAGGAATGGTCCTAAGATATGTTAGTACAGAGTGTCTCAGGAACAGCTTTGAGAGAGACAGAGAGAAAGGATTGCTGAGAAGTCCATCCAGCCTAATTTTGTGCATCCAACACAGTACCTAGTCATCTGCTCAAGTTTTAGATGCAGTGGCAGGAACTGGACCATGTTTCAAGTATGTTTCCAAACCCTATGGAACACGTACATCATTATGAAAAGAATGCCCAGTTTAATCTGTTCTGCTTCAGGCATGAAAAAAGCTCCCTTTTTCTGAATGCAAGCTGCACTGTCTTGCCCAGATATAGCTCCATTTCTAGAATTGTTCAAGGACACATTGGATGGGGCCCAGAGCAACCTGATTGAGTGAAATGCCCAAGGCAGGGGGCTTGGAACTGGATGATGTTTAATTGTTGAACGTCCCTCCCAGCCCTAACCATTCCCTGGTTCTATGATTTTTTGGCTTATCACATCATTATTTTAGATGGCAGCTTTCTAACCCTTAATTTGACTTTATTATCATAGATGCAGCACTGTGTTCTCATGACATTAAAGAGTATGTCCCAAAGTTTGTTGTCTGAGGTTAAAAGCTAATGAAATATTCAAATATAGTCTCTTGAACCATAGCACATCATAGTCTTTCTTTTCCTACCATAGAAAGATATTGTTAAGCTTGTTCATATTGAGGGAATTTATGATTTTTCAACTCCATGTTTTCACTCATTTATATTCATTGGAGTTACCAAAAATTAGGGCTAATTTTACATGACAAAATCAATGAAGGCATAGTACTTGCACAGTTTATGTGCAAGTCCTCAATATAATACTTCAATAAAGGATTGTTTGCAAATGATGCTTATAATAAGATATATTAAATATGAGACTAACTAAAACAGGTTAGAAGCAATTGGATCGTAGTAATAAAAATTTACTACTGAACAGTCCCTTAAATCAAAGGTGAACTAAATGTAGAGTTTGATGATTTTTTGTGATTAGTGAATTTTGGTGCCTTAAGTAGACTTGTTTTAGCTCTCATATACAAGTAGGAGTTCTCATATGGTCAGCTACTACATTTCAGCTGTCTAGAACATGAAAAAAAAAAATCATGGACACTTTTTTGGTCTCTGCCTATAGTAAAAACACAATTTTAGAAAAAAAATGGAGATGACAAAAAACCCAACAACCTGTTGCAAATGTCACATCAGAAGTAGATTGCCAATGTATTTTGCTATGAATTCTGATATTTTAATTCAAATCAGAGAAAACAGTGATTAAAAAAAGGTCAGGTGAAATAATAAGATTCCTACTAGTAAAATTAAATAACTGTGCTATCTACAAAGTGACTAATAAAGTCTAAAGCATGAAATCTAGACGTCAAAAGCAAACTTTGATTTCAACACTCCATTCTAAATAAAGCAGTACATAAAGATTCAACTCCAGAGAGCATGTAAAGTGTCACAATTTACAGAAAAATATAGATAGCAAGCAAGAAATATATTATAAAAATCAGGTAAGATCTAACATAAGATAATGTAAGATAAGAAGCCATAATATACCAACTACTCATCTATCAAAAACTCAGCAGATTTTAGAAGGAAAAAGTTACTTTATTCAAGAGAGTTTGATCAGCATTTCAACATTTGGTGGTTTACCACCAGCCAGCAGGCAGATGCCCACCCAGTAGCTCTCTGATTCCCTTTTCTGAACTAGAAGGTGGAAATAAGATGGAAAAGATTGTGGTCAGAGATGAAGACAGTGAGATCACTTACTGATTACCTTCATGGGAAAAACAGGGTTAAGTGAATTCCCTCACTTCCAGTTCCCTTCATCAGTTCCCATCCAGTTCTCTCCCACTGCCCTTCATCCCAAGTGGCACAGAGGGATAGGGAATGAGGTTTCCAGACAATCTGTAGAAGTTCCTTCTCTGTCACTCCTTTGTTCTGACACTTTTCCTCTGTGCCAGTGTGGGTAATCTCCAAGGGCTGCAGTACTTAAGATTAACCAGCTCTGGTGTGTGTCGTCCACAGGCCATCACTTCTTAAGGTAACATCCACCTGCTCTGGCATAATCTGCTCCATAAACTGCAGGGAATTACCTGCTTCTCTGTGGCTGGCTCCAGCGGCTGCAGAGGAACCTGCTCTAGCCCTTGGAGCACCAGATCCTCTTCCTTCTTCTCTGACCCTGATGCTTGCAGGACATAATTACATTGAAAGAAACTGTATCTATATGTTGTTACGATAAAACACAAATTCTTCTTTTTACAGGATATCTTCTATTAACTATGTAACATGCAAAAGCATGCTAGAGAAAAAGGTCAGTCTAATAAGACTTGAAATTTGAAATCTGGACAGGTTTAAAATTCTGATCAAGCCTATTAGGCCAATGAATCTGCCAGATGGTCTAGAAGACAGTAACAAACACTTGGAAAAAGAACTTTCATGTGTGAAATGTTAATTTTATATAAAACAGCCCAATATGTATTTGTCTTGCTTCAGTTAATCTAATTAGTATGGAGAAAAAAAAAATTATAGAAAGCATTATCAATGCAACGGTAAATAAAAGTCAATAATCTAAAAATTGCAGTGATATTCATATATTCTTTTCTTTCTATGAATTAACAAGAAAAATTTTGTTAGATGATTTATCATCTTTTCATAACAAACCTTCATGATTTTTTTTCTGATGATGAGAATATGAAGTTACAGGTATGAATATCATGAATTATAAAATAAATTTGGATTGTTTTTTACAGCAGACAGAAACACAGAAAGGCTAATTTTGTATCTTTTCTGTAAGTGCAATTAACCATGTGTCCAGATACTATTAGACACTATTTTCATTCTTTAAATTCAGAGGTAGATGAAAACCTCAGTGGAGTGAGGAATATCAGAGCACCATGCCACATGAGATAGTGTGTGTATGGTATCAGTATTGAGACAGAGAAAAGAGAGACTATTCTCTCTACTCTTACTTTTTCTCTCCAGTAAATCTTCATCTGAAAATATTCAAAGTAAAGCTTCAGTTTCCCACTGGCTTTGGGATAACCTCCAGCACAGTGACAGGTGAATGTCATGTATCATAGAGAAAGTCCACATTGAACTATTTCATATGAGAAAAGTTTGCACGGTTCAACCATTAATTATTTATTATTAATAATTAATTATCAGGTCTTTGAGAAAACTGGCCTGTTATACTTCCTGAATACTGGCCTGCTTTGAGATCTCTTTCTAGGACTACTAACAAATCTTATATTTCCTATATTGCAAAGAAGACACACTGCAGTATAAGATTCAGAAAAATACAAAACTGGGACTGTTTATATTAAAGACAGGAAGAACATAAAGGAAGACTTGTCTTTTTGTGTCCTTTCCCCTTGCCTTCCATAATCTTGGGAAGAGGAAGAACTAGGTTAAACTGTTTGATTAAAGTCTTCTTTGTGGACTGAAAAAAGTCACCTCTTTTAAGCTTCTCCCACCTGTGTGAATGAATGGGCATGTTAAGAATGAAAGCCTCACTGCATACTTAGAGTGTCATCAGCATCATTTTGGCAGCTGTTGCAGTGACAACTGAGTATGTGGAAAGAACCTGAAGGAGAACACTGAATTTACCAGAGGGTACAGTCCCATGAAGCTGGCCTATAGCTATGTTCCTTGTGCTACAATCCTGGTTCATAAAGAAAGGTTTTTATGTTTGACACAACACAATAGCTGCAGAAAAGTATTCCACTCCAAAAGAAAAAGTTAATTTACGTATTCATGTACACACACATGTATACACACACAAAATGTATATTCTGTGCATTTAAGACATTTCATTTGACATAATTGCACTGCTCCAAATGTTTTTGTTCCACAAGAAAATGGGTCATCAATTTCCAGTTTAGTGCTTGAGAATATTCAAATGTTAATTTGCTTCCAAAGTTTGAGCTATAAATATGAGAAATCCATTAATTTTATAAATCTCATTATTTTTCTGGAGAATTTTAATTCATGTGTTCAAAAAGGGGCACCAACCATGCATTAAATCTTGATAATTTTATTTTTAATTCAGTCTTTATATATTTTCTTATTTGACTTTAAGCATTACTTTTCCTGATGATAAATCCTATGAATATTATTATAATAACATAACAAATTACTTTGAGGAAAAGATTACGTAATTTGTCCTTCTGAATACTGCAGGATACTGCTACAGTACTTTTTTTTTTTTTTGGAAGGAGACGAATTAACTTCATTTGCACTACATAGCAGTATGTGGATGTACTTCTGATGTAATGAAGCCAGAGGACTGAAGTCAACTTATTAAAAATCATACCTTCTGTTAAGAAAGATACCTTGTCTGACTGTCGGTTCATAGAAGTGCAACAAAGCGCAATTTTTAGAAATGCTAAATTTTATTAAGGAAAGTGTCATATTACAGTCCAGTGTCCCATCTTGATTCGTTGAAAATTTCCCCCATGTGCTGACCTACACCTTATTTGTGAGAATTGAATGGAAAAGCAAGAATTTAAAAGAAAAAAAGTACCTGCATGCAAGGCAACATGGCAAGTGAGAAGTGCTCTGAGGCACTACCCCCCAAGCAGAGTTCTATTTTCACTATGCAATTAGTGTTATCAAATCTGACCTGGGCACTGCATAGAGCATTATAAAATTTAAATTCCTCATCTACATTACAGAGCAGAAGTGGCCTACAGGCTTATTTTGAAATTAAATTTACCAGCTGTCGACTTTGCTTAGCAAGTAGTGCATCCTAAAAGCTGGCTCTGGGTAATCTATACTGAATGACCCAATAATAAGATGGAAAAGGGGGATTATATGCTTATATTTCAGAATACCCTCAGGTATACATACACATCTAGAATACACAGGAACCCCAGAATTCCATCTGATCACGCTGTCTCACAGGGCATATACTTTGTACTATTTGTTTGTAACTAGGTTATGTGGCTGTCAATAAAGAACCCTGGGGTGTTTCCTAAAAAGTGAAAGAAAACCAAGACATTATGATAATTAGGCATTCCTATATTAATTTTTTCAAAATATTTAAAAATGTGTTTTGATTCCCTACAGAAATTTTATTTTCTTTCTTTTTTTTCCCTATTTTTTTGGTTCAAAACAGAATCACTTCTTCACAGAAATGATGACATTCTGTTAGCTGCAATAATGACCCCTAAAACATATCACGCTTCATAAGGAACCTGCTCCTCCTACTCCTTTTTATCATTAGAAATTTCCAGATGAACTTACACTTTGGAGGATTTCAGCAGTCACAGACTGCCTCCAGTTCAGACAGGCTCTTCAATTACTGTGTTTGTGTGGCATTTCTGGGATCCACAATAGCTTAGTATCCCAGCCACTGTGAAGTAAATAACATTCAGTTCTGCACACAGCTCACCCTCCCAGCTCTGTGTTGTATCCTGCTACAGAGACTGGCCCCAATTTTTGGAGATGTCTTCTGTTTTCTTTTTGGTTTCTTTTGTTCTGTTGGTGGGATTCCTTTTGTTGCCATTTTCACTGCTGTCTTCTCAGGCCTTATTTGTTTTATGAGAAGTGGTGTGGGTGCCATACACCATGGCTCTTCGTATGGGCCATGCTTCTCTTGTAAATAGCAAAATTCTAGCAAATTCCAGATCAGAATTTCAAATAATGGAAACAGATAAGAGCATATCTTGCATGCAAGACGATAATGAGCCTTACTGTACCAAGTCCTCAGCTTCTGCTTTGTCTGTAACATATCTTTCATAAAATTATACAGTCCTGATATGAACAGTCCAGTTCTTATATATTATGCCATTCACCAGTTCTCTGAAAAAAATGTTCCAATTTACTTATCTTTGTAATTAAATCCTGTTTAATTTTGTCCTCATATTTTAGATTAAATTTTCAATATTTGAATCTTCCCTGAACAATGTTTTTATGACCAGTTAAGGTATTATCTGCAGTCACAAATCTATTTTTCATGCAAGTATTTAATTGGTCACATGGTTTGATGTTTAAATAAACTCACTAGTTCAAAATTCCTAAGACCTGATATAAAGCATAGAGGTCAGAATGTAGGAGTGTTTGCACATGCTGACTATGCAAACAGGTTACACTGGGGTTTTGGTGGTTGGCGTTTCTGGGGGCTTTTTAGGGATGTGGGAGTTGGGGAGACTTTTGATAATCAGTTGACAACCTTTTGGAATTACTGATTCCTCAAATAAAAGAAAAAAAAGTGAATCATCAATAATTTTTATAATTGCAATGTATTTTAGGTATTTCTGTGACTACTTTTTTGTTCATTCAATCAAGGAACCCCTGCTGTTCCTGCTGGGACCTGATAGCAAACTGGGGGTTCCCAAATCTTTCTAGCAGTTTCTATTTGCCAGAAGACACTCTTTCATTTCATGTTCAATGTTCTTTGCAGCAGACACATTGGCTTCCACTCAAGGCTTATAAAACACATAAACTCACTCCAGTGCACAATACAGACAGATTTTTTATTCTTGATTTATATCCTGTATTGTTAATGATACCTTCAATACATGGTATCTTAAAGTTGAAGCAAGAATATAATTTTTTTTTTTCTTTTTGATAGACAATAAGTGCCTGGATAAATTCACCAGGAAATTTCTGGCAAAAGGAGTAAAAAAAATTCCCAAGAGTAAACTGCTGATTTTCCAAAGTTTTATTGAACTTATCCTTTTCCTAGCAGTAGCACCACAGATGCTTTGATTTCTCAGTATGTAATCCAGAATTAATAAATCCTACAATACCCTCATTTCATCTAGTTTTACTTACTCTGTAACAAGAAAAGTAAAACATACAAAAGCATATTGTAAGAAGTTTTTTGAAATAAAAAAGTTATAGAAGAAACTTCTAATGCATTATGAAAATACGTTTCATTTATACACTTCAGTTGAACAATTAATTCACTATTAAGCCTTTTTCAGGTCCATTGCCATCTGTCAGGAAGCAGCATTATCTATGGGATACTGTAGTAAAGTTATAACGATAGTAAACAACAATATCAACCAACTACTGTGAAATTATGATGTGTTTAAGTATAAGCCTTTTCTAAGCAAAGGAAACAGATGTTCCTAACAACAACAACAACAACAAAAAAAGTAACATTTTTCAACAATACTGAGCATTTTTCTCTTGGAGGCAGGACCATTTTATTAACAATACAGAAATCTTGAATTCTCATGCTTTTCAAATTCTTTCCCTGCTTCCCACCACAACTGTTAATGTCCACAGTGACAAAAAAGACTGAAAAACCTATTGTAATCCACAAACAAGCCTCTAACCTGGCATAAACATGTTTAACTCATTTGAGGTTAATTTAAACCTGTTACACAAAGACCTAATCCAATACTTTTAAGACATCTTAGGTTCCTTTTTATGACCATTTTTTATAAATATTTGCTTATCAATATGATTCTGGTTTATTCCATCATATTTTTATGTCATTGGAAAAAATAGTCATTGCATAATTCTGCTGTAAACATTTGCAACTCCTTATTTTTTTACTTATTTTACTGGTCAAACAAAGCTATCACTACTACTACTAATTTTTATTAGATCACTACTTATAAAACTCATTGAGCAGACATATAAAAATCTGGGAATATGTTATGTCATTCCAGTCTTTCTAATTGAAATTCTGAAGTTGTGAAAGTTGATGACGTTCTAATGAACCTGTGTTAACCTACAGTAGCTGTATCATAATTTTCACAATAAAATATTTTTTTTCCCATAGAAGGAAGAAATAAAATCCAACAAAATTAGTTGACACAGATCAAAATTAATTGCTGGTGTAGTTTTGCTACAAAGTGAAGTAAAGCAGCCATCAAACCAGTACAAATAACCATGTAACCCAGGTTTAGTATTTCTCCATAGCAAAAACGGCTTTGTCTTTTTGGTTACCACAAAATAGGAAAATAAGAATAAATAAGAAAATGTTACCTAAGTCCTCAAGTTTCAGAGGATAAGAATGTTTTGGATTACATGTTTTCTAAAATATCTTGGAAGAGTAAGACAAGAAAAACAAAATTGTAATTGCTTTTTCACAGAATGAAAGCCTTTAGCTTTCCACTATTTCTGTTCCTCTAAAATTAGGGAGAGTTTATCATTGTCTTTAATGGGAGAAAAGAGGAGACAAGGCTTAACAAGTCTGAAAACTCAACCTATAATTTTGTTTGATTGTCTAAATTATATTCTAACAGCTGGTAGAGAAAGAAAAAATTCAGGCTGAACTAAATGTAATGATGCCAATAAAGAGGAATAATTTTGAGAATCAATAGAGAAAATCCTCCTAAGAGCCAGGGAAACCATCAAGGTTGGGATATAAATGGCTGGGAAAGATATAAAACTTATGAAAAGAAACATTGAAGAAAATATATACTGTCAGAAAAAAAGAACAGAAAAAAAAAATGTTAAAGAGTAAAGTACATGTTTTTGAAAATTATAAAATATAAAAATTAAAGCATTTCTCATTTTTTTCAGCCAGTCTTATAGTTAATATCTAAAAGTGAACACTGTGAGGAAGTGATTCATTCATCCCATCCATAACTAACTCAGATGGTTTTCTTGGATTAAGGAGGTTCTTGACTCTCCCCCAAGTCTGATGCCTCTGAGCAATAAATATGGTCTAGACAACAATGCTATTATTCAAAATGTACTTTGACTAAGTGATGGGTTGGTGAGATGAGCCTAATTCCTTAAAAAATGTTTTCTTTCAAGAAATTTAGATTACATGTCCAGATATGACATTTTAGAAATCAAACTATTAGAAAACTAAAAAGAGGGAGTGGAAATTCATAGTCAGAGCTAAAATTCAAAATCACATTTTAAATTACTCTGGATGTGAAGCAGAAATTATCTCTTATTATTTTTAATCTGCAAAGTTATTTTATATAAGATTTCCCAGTTTAACTTGTCTTAGATTTTGTCCAATTAAGAGCAGAGCTGAATTTAATCTCAAGTGAAGATTTCAAAAACAAAAAGTAACTAGTTATCCCAGACATAAAGTCTTAAAAAAAAAAAAACAGAAAAATAAAGACCATTTTCTTTTCCTTATTGGCGTACAGAAATTTTGCCAGTATCTCCATGAGAATATTTCATCAACAAATGATCACTTCTCTTCATTGTATTTACAGGTGGTTTCTCTTCTAGGTGATAAAAAATAAAAAAGTATTATAATTATAACTCCTTATGATTAATTTTACATGCCTTTATTCCTCTGTTTGCCTGAGTGTTTATTCAGTTATAATCAAGGAGTTTTCACTGACTTTTAAAGGATATCTTAAGACAGTAATAGACTATATATGTATTTAGCACATTATTCACATTAAATATGTGAAATTTATAGCTATCCTCAACTTATTAAAAAATTAGTTTAAACCACACAAAAAAGATGCAAAAGGTGTTCTGCCTTCCTATATCATAGATTTTCACACAATACATGGATTTTTTTCATTCAACTTGATGTGTAGTTCTAGAGTTGTGGAAGGAATGAGCAGCATGAAGGATGCTGACCAAGGAATTTGCTATTCTAAATGCACAAAAATTACTACAAAGAAGACAATTTGGGAAATGAGGTATATATAAATATTACTGTTTATTTCTTACATATCCTGTATATTTTAACAAAACCCTAACATACGTCCAAAAATAATTAACTTCAAAATATATGACATCAAAAATATAAGGTATGGTCATAAGAGAAATCATAGAACCATTGAATATCCTGAGTTGGAAGAGATCCCTTAGGATCACCCAGCAAAACTCCTGGTCCTGCAAAGGACAAGCCAAGAATTGCATGAGGGGCCCCAGAGTGTTGTCCAAATACTCAAAAAAATTATTATCAGAGTGTTTCTCAGGGCACCTCATATAATTTACCTTCCTTTCAAGCCTAAGTGGATAAAAAGTTGTATAACTCAGCTTTGTGATTTATATATTTGTATTTATGTACATGCACACATATGAACAGCCACAAATATTGCAAAAATCTTTATTAGTTCCCAAACCTTTACATAAATGTTCTGCTAATATATAAGCCATTTTTTTTTCTGCCCATGTGGCTATGACTAAGCTTGACTCATGAAAATGACAAATATTTCCATAAAAACTAACACAGTCTGAAATGGGAAAATAAAAACAAAAAAACAATGAAAGAAGTTTATCCAATCCAGCAACTTGATAAAATAAACAACAACGTGACAGAATGTTCATTTTCTCGATATAATTCACTGATTCTTGATTTGGCAGCTGTTGTCAGCCTAGCAGAAAGGGCATATGACCATTCCCCAACTTCTTTATCAGTGATTTAAGCAGTCTGAGTGGGACTTTTTCAATGTTGTCTGGACATCAGTTGGTGTTTCTCACATCGCATCATATACTGGGGCAAAATAGGCTGGATGTTGATATTCAAACAATGGAGCACACTGACTATTCTTTTTCAAATCTTTTAGACCTACCAGAGGGTTCATGGAACAAAACAAAACCAAACCAGTAAACATAACCTGAATTAATATGTGGTTTGGAGGATAAAATAAGCATCAGGATAGCACTTCTTAACACAGAAAGTTTTCTATGCTTACAGCAGAGACTTTTCAAGGTCTCACTCAAAGTCAAACAGATTTCCCAGAGCTTGGTCTTGATTCCTGACTCGGAGATCCCAGTGCCATGTTCCTTCAGATGAGACTCGAGTCTAGAGTGCAGTGCAATATCTTTTCATGCCACTGTCTTTTCTTCCTTTTCTCTCAATAAAAGAGAATAATGCAGAGAAAATCAGGTTCAGTACAGACCACAGATCCATCCTACACCACTCTTTCAGTTAGAGCCATAAGGGCCCTTCTATCTCCTGTCAGTTTTCCCAGCAAAACAGGACCTCATTCCCTTGGAAATGCAGTGACCTCTGTGCAGTTGTGTGCATTGGGAAAGAAAGCAGATCACTGGTGAGCCACTCAGAACTTTTTATTTGTACTTGTGAATGTGTTGAGATACTTCTGAAAAGTCTGTTTTGTCCTTTCATTTGGAGGAAAATGTGGCTGTATTACCAAGATCTCATTTTGGAAAAGGAGACACCATGCCCATTGCATTTATTTTATACTCAGATATTTTCAGTGAAAATATTTCTCACAAAGTAAAGGCTGCCTGACATTTCCTCCAGTAATCCTTTCTAAGCCTTTCCAAATATCAAGATCTGGTATCTGTTCAGGGAAAATTTTGTGGACATGAGAAGGAGGAGTTGAAACATTTCAGAGTGAATGAAATTACAATTACTAAACAAAACTCTTCAATATCTTATATTTCACTGTTTTTTGCAGACATCTAGCTCAGAATTAGCTGCATCTAGGAAGCTGAAATCTGGCAGAGAAGAGCTACTTATAGGGGTGCTTTTCATCATGCTAGTAAAGCAGGTCTGATTTAGTCATAAAGAACTATCTAAATAGAACCTGGCATATGCAAAATAGATTTAAAACCAGAATTCTTTATAATAACTTCTTCTCTTGGATATCAAAGTAAAGATTTGACCCAATAAATGTCGAATACAGCAGGAGCTTATCCCTGAGAAGTGTCAGACTGACTGTTGCATGAAACCATGTACAGAAAGTGTCTTTGTTAAATCTCCCTCATTCCATTTAGTAATTTTGACTGCAGCCTCATATATAAATAACAGAAGATAAAATTGATTAATATTTTAAGATCTTAACATATGTTATGGTAAAGTAGCAGTTCTTTCAAATAATGTAGCATTTCTCATATCTAGTGGAAGAAAAGATTTCCTGAAGTGTAAGTACTGATTCTGGTGTGGATGCTGCCAGCCGCTGGTAAGCCCCCACATCCTTTATTCTCACCATCTACAGCTGTGAATTTGTTGCCACTGCCCAGTGAGCAACACATATATAGCCTGAGAATTTTGAGAGGAAATTGGAAGCTGATTTCAAGAACAAATGCAATTTATCATTTAATCACAGAATGATTATGGTTGGAGGGGGCCTCTGGAGGTGGTCTTGTCCACCCTATCTGCTGAAACAGGATCACTTAGAGAAGAGTGCCCAGAGCATTGTCTAGAGTGCTCTTAAAAATCTCCAAGGATGAAAACTGAACAGCCTGGGCAACATGCATCTGTGCTCAGTCACCCTCACAGAAAAAAA
>VYXF01006517.1:781449-818810 GCA_013397295.1 Polioptila caerulea | reverse complement strand
AAAAAAAAAAAGACAATAAATGCATTTAATATACTTTTATTTTGAAAGGGAGGGAGGTTTCCTTCTTTGTGTTCAAGTGTTTTATCTCTATGAGGGTTAAAGGATTGGTTGCTTTTGGGAAGAGATCAAGGACGATCTCTAGTTTCAGAGACTGGCTCAACAGATGACACTTGAAAATAGCAGTTTAACAATTGTTTCTGGAATTTCTTTGGGATGTGTTTTAAGTGTAAAATGTACTCAGTTTTCATACACATGTAATCAATATAGGGTTTCAATTATAGTTTAACCTAAATTTAATGCATCATTATTTTACCTCCACTGATAATTATATAATACTAAATTGATTTAACGTGCAGCCTATCATTGGTATTAGATCCCAGCGAAAGCATCTCTGAGGAAGCTATGAAGAAATCCAAGTTTCCCACTGTGATTTATCTGTATTCTGCTCCTCTTACAGATGTTTCCAGACAATGGCTCATACTTGCCAAAACAGAGTTCATGTGCCATATAATAATACTTAGCCTAAATCTGTACACAAATTACATGCTCAACATTACAGAGATGTGAACCATTAAAATACCTACACTAGATGGGAATTTCTTTTATCCCCCATGCTTAATGACAGAGAAATGACAAAATACATGATGTCCGGTTGATTTTATTATGTCTTGAGTAATAATAACAGACTTTTTAGGTCTGCATCATAATGTACACAATGTCATCTTCATAAAAGGAATGAACATGCAACTTTTCTAATGAAATTTATATGACCTGGAAGCATTTCATTATTCACAGCACCACATCAACTGAAATCCTATAATTAAATTCCTATGCCTTTCAGTGGAATTATGTCCACATACAGTGAATTGCTGGATGCTGGGCTCTTAACAGGTTTAGTTTGTATCTAACCTACTTAGTTACCTGCCCATGTTCTCTGACACAAAATACACATCCAGACTAATGCCTGGAAGGTTAACTTCTATCATTGAAGGGTCTTGAGATCATAATTTGTTATCTATTTGGCACTGAAATTATACTTTCAAATACAGATATCATTTATGCAAATATACTCAGACAGGTCTTAGAATGGAATAAAAAATTTCTTCTGTGCCATTTTTGTAAGACCATAAATGTTAGTTTTGGGGTGAGTAATTTGTAATAACTAACTTAGTAGATTTTTACTACTTATGTGATAGTCTCATCTTGTAGGCTAGTTCAATACCTATAGACATATAAAGTAAGCCTGTATGAAACAGACTGCAGTGTATTTTATTCAAGCTGACAAGTATTGTTGTGGATAGTAAGTGAATCCTGTTTTTTTAGGATTGTAACCAAGGAAGGATGGGCATAGAACAGAGCCCCAGAATGTTAGGTCTTTTTCTTGGGGAAATACAGGGGATTTCTTTCTAAAAGGGTTCTGAGCTAAAATAACTGAAACACAGGAAGGCAGAAGAAAAAAGAAGACATAATAAATTATATGATGCCTGGCAACAGTGTTTTAATTCACATTTCTAATAGGATTGAAGGATACTTAGAGCTAGTTGAAGATAGACTGAAAGAAAAGGAAAAAGGAAATGAGAGGAAATTAATGCAATGAAAAACGGTAAAAGGGCAGATTTGGAAAAAAAAATGCTGAATGACATTGAAGATTAGAGCAAACAGCCAAATAAAAGTAAATTAAAGTCTAGTCAGAATGATGAATAAATATTAATTGAATGAATAAAAGTCCAAGCTTTGTTTGAGTCTGCAACTAATATTAATAAAGTTCCTATGTGATCTTCTCATCTGCTTTCAAGATCAGTGATAATACACTATTTTGGTATATTAAGATCTGGACAATTTTCAAGATTCACCTTTATTTAGCAGTTTTTCTCCAAATGATTATTAGATGTCTGTGTTTCCATTCAGTTTAAAGGTGCCATGAATTCCAACATAATAGGGTATTGAAAACTTAAATGAAGATGTCCATAGCTACATGGTACTATATGGCACATTTTTTAAACAGTAATGGCCTTTCACAGATGAACAATCAGAAATTTACCAGGTAAGAGTTACATGAGATGTTGTCTTAATTATAATTTTTTTTTCTCCAGAATACGTAACAGAATATATTTGTTCTTTTGTATAATCAAATATGTGATTAATGTTGCAACAGATTAGGTTGTCATTTGTGAAAAATTTATCACTGCATTGTCACATCCTTGAATACTACATATTTTGTTAGAAATAATCCTTTACTTGAATAAGCAGAATATATTTTATTTTTATTGGTGTTATTATAATTATCACTATTTTTGTTTTTAAAATACAAGAAACTAATTATTATCTGGATAAACAGAAATGTTTAAAATGCTACAGGCTGGAACACATACACACATTTGTCAGAAGGAAAAATTAGTTTCATGGAATAAACCTATATAACTTCTGAGAGCTGGTAAACATAGGCTGGCAGCTCTTTGTTTTTCCCAGTCAGAAGGTTTAGAACATGATTCAGTTTGCCCTTAGACAAACAGCATCCTTTAGATCCCAAGGTAGAAGTGAATACTAGAGTGCAGAATGTCTTGTACTCTAGTGTTGGTATTTTCAAGGATTACCCTGTATTCATTGCAGCACAAACAATTCTTCCTCGTAAATGATCCTCTTAGCTGAGAAAGATCAGGAGCATGCACCCTCTTCCCCAAAATATATTTTGTTGCTCTTGTGGAATGTTTTAAAAGACTATTTCCTTTAAATTGTCGCACTATTTGTTTATACATACACTGGTAGAACTAAAAGTTTATCCTTTTTTTATCAAACTGCATAATTGTTTCAAGCCTCCCCAAGCTCTTTGGATTCAATCACTGGTTTCAAATAGTCTGCAAATATTTTCTTCAGCTCCTTTAAAAAATAATCTTATGCTCTGTCAAAAGTTTTAGAATAGTATAGAATATATATTCTATATTCTATATATATATAGAATTAAAGAGCATATACAGAGGCAGGAGAGAACTGTTGCTTTCTCAGATTGAAATAGGTTCTGAAAGTTTTCAGTATTTATATAAGCTGTGTTATGCTGGGATTTTTTTTCAAATTCCTGTAAATTGCTATAGCAATTTGGTAAGTGCTTGGTAAAGTGCTAGGGAGTTTCTAAGATACTGCTTCAGCTGCACCTTCTGTGTAGCTGCCAGATAAAAACTCAAGCCTCTGTGGTTCTGTGTTCTCAAAGATGTTGAGGAATGAGAGCTTTTCTGCAAGGAGACCGATGGGGTGCTGCTGGGAATACAGGAAAGAATCTGCAGGGGAAAAATGTTACCTATTATTTCTTTCTACAAGCCATTGAAATAAATGGGAACACCAATAGATGTGTACAATAAACAGCCACCAAACAAGTAAGTGTATTGAAGCCAAATATTATTTTTTTTAAATATTGTTTTGTTTGGTTTCTGTTTTATTAGGAGAACACTGGAGCCCAGCAGAATATGTTTTATTTTGATTCATGAGAAACTGAATTAAACAATGGGTCTATTTCATTAAACTGGTCTGTTTCTACTATATTTTTTATTTTTATATACTAAAAAAGATATTACTAGTTCAATTTCTCAAAAATGTATTCCAGACTTCTACGTATCATTTAGTCACTTAACTTAGTCAATTTTAGTGTGCTATAAAAAGAATAAGTGTAATCTTTCTAGTGATTTTGAGTTCCTTGTTTTTGAATACTAATAAAAAATGTGTGCCATTTTCAACATATTCAACCTTTGTTCTCACTAGCGCTCCTTTTAGTTTTAACTAAGAACTAGAGTATTTGATGTGTCACTAACAAAAAATTACACGGAAAATTAAAACTAGTATTCAAGTCATGAGTATCTAAATATTTAGAAAACTCAATTTAACAATCACAGAGAAGAGTCCAATGAAAATTAGGTCTCTTTCTTGAGAAATTTTGTGACTTCATTAAGGTTTCTTTCTGTTAAAGATCAAAATAAAAAGTAAAAGAAACAGGTGAAATAATTTCAAGCATTTCATTTCTCTAGCTGCAAAAATTTCATTATGTTATTTTAAAATTATATATATAATTAGAAAGTGCTTAAAAGTTTTATTGTGACAAGAGAATCTTTTCATTGAAGTCTGAAAAATGTAATCTAACTGGGACATTTTGAAAGAGAACCTACTGCTTGCCAGGGCCAAGACCATCAGCAATGGTGATAGTACCTCTGGGCTAACAGAGAAAGGGAAGAATTTGCTGTATTTCAATTTCCACAGCATTTTCAGGTGGAGAAAGGAATAAGAATACATAAGAGCAGCAACTTTGCAGACACCAAGGTCAGTTAAGGAGGGAGAGAAGGTCCTCCAGACGCTGGAGCTGGGATTCCCCTGCAGCCCCTGGTGCAGTCCATGGTGAGGTAGCTGTGCCCTGCAGCACATGGAGGTCCACACTGGAGGACAGATCCACCTGCTGCCCACGGAGAACCCCGCTCCAGAGCAGGTGGATGCCCAAATGAAGCTGTGGCCCTGTGGAAAGCCTGTAATGGAGCAGGTTCCTGACAGGAATTGTGTTCCAATGGAAAGAGGAGCCCGCACTGGAGCAGGTTTTCTGGCAGGACTTGTCACCATGGGAGGCTCACACAGGGCAGCCTGTTCCTCAGGGAGTGCAGCCTGTGGAAGGGACCCCACAATGGAACCGTTTATGAAGAACTGCAGTCTGTGGGAAGGACTCACCCTGGAGGAGTTCATGGAACTGTTTCACAGGGTCGGGACTCCACAGTGGAGCAGGGGAAGAGGGTGAGTTCTCTCCCAGAGGAGAAAGGAGAAGCAGAGACAACATGTGATGAATGAACTGACTGCATCCTCCATTCCCCATACTCCTGTGCCACTGTCAGGGAGGAGGTAGTGGAATTAAACCCCAGAAGAAGGAGGGTGGAGTTGAGAGAGGGAGAATGTGCTTTTAAGATTTGGTTTTGCTTTTCATTATCTTTCTCAGATTTGATTGATAATAAATTAAAATAATTTTCCTAAGTAGAGTCTGTTTTGCCCTTGGTAGCAACTGGTGAGTGAACTCTCCTTGACCTTAACTCAACCCACGAGCCTTTCACTATATTTCTCTCCCCTGTCCATCTGAGGAAGGCAGTTATAGCAGCTTTAGTGAGCCTTTAGCCCCTGGGCTTCCAGCCAGGGTCAACTTACCGCAACATGATACCAAAAACATATAAGTAAACTTATCAAATATTAGAACTTTGGTGATAAGAACCAGAATTCCCAATGAAAGATCCAAGATGGATATGCTGATCATCACTAAAATCAAAGTCCTTTCCTTGCTGTTTAAGGCCCGAAACATGACATCAATATCCTCCCGATATAAAAGCAAAAGGACATACCTTATTTTTTACCTAGCACATTTACTGCTGAGACATTGGCACCAATCTAATATTCACTGATCTCATTTTTCTTACTGCAGACCCATTCATTTTGTTCAATGTTCACTTCATCTAATCTGACAATCAAACTTCTGTCCAAGGAAGAGCAGAGCATTAACTTTCTAACTCAGTAAGGGCACACATTCTGAGCTGTAAGGAAAACAGTAAGTGCTAGTTAGGGGATATGTCATAAAAACTTCCCCCCCAAAAAACAGATAGGCAATATTTCCACCGTCTGCTATCAGAGGAAGATTAAAAGCAGTGTTTTTCTCAAATAGAGCAGCAAGTGTAATAAAATACCACAGAATCACAGACCAAGCTGAAATGAAAGGGACTGATAATGATCACCAAGTCCAACCCCTGGCCCTGCAAAGCACCATTCCCAAGAGTCTCACCGTGTACCTGAGAGTATTGTCCAAGTGCCCTGTTCAGCTCTGGCAGACTTAGTGCTGTGACCACTTTCCAGGGAACCCTGTTCCAGCGCTCAACCACGAACTGTGTGAAGAATCTTT
This sequence comes from Polioptila caerulea, assembly GCA_013397295.1. NCBI lineage: Eukaryota > Metazoa > Chordata > Aves > Passeriformes > Certhiidae > Polioptila > Polioptila caerulea. Next base: position 812,905 of record VYXF01006517.1, on the reverse strand, counting down.
TTCTAATATCCAAACAAAACCTCCCTGACACAGCTTCAAGCTTTTCCCTCATGTCCTGTCACTGGTCACCAGAGAGAAGAGATCAGTGTCTGCCCCTCCTCTTCCTCTCTCAAGGGAGTTGCAGACTGCAATGAGGTCTCCCCGCAGTCTCTCTTCTCCAGGTTGAACAGGCCAAGTGACCACAGATGCTCTGTATTAAGCCTCCCCTCAAGGCCCTTCATCATCTTCATTGCCCTCTTTTAGAATGCCTCTAATTGCTTAATATCTTTTTTATATTATGGCACCCACAACTGCCCACAGGACTGGAGCTGAGGCCACCCCAGTGCAGAGCAGAGCAGGACAATTCCCTTGCCTGGCTGGTGATGCTGTGCCTAATGCCCCCAGGACAGGGTTTGCCCTCCTGGCTGCCAGGGCACTGCTGACCCATGTTCAATTTACCATCAACCAGGATGCCCAGGTCCCTTTCCCCTGGCACTGCTTTCCTGTGAATCATTTCCCAGTCTGTCTGTACATCCAGGTTTGCCCCATCCCAGGTGCAGAATCCAGCACTTTCCCTTGTTGAACTTCATTTGGTTGCTGATTGCACAGCCCTCTGATTTATCCAGGTCTCTCTGCAGGGCCTCCCAGCCTTTGAGCAGCTCAACAACTCCTCCCAGTTTTGAATCTGCAAATGTGAAGATGTTAAAGAGCTCAGGGCCTAAGATGGAGCCCTGTGGAACCCCACTAGTGACAGGTCCCCAGTCTGATATCACCCCATTCCCTGTAACCCTTTGTGCCTGACCTGTGAGCTGGTTGCTCACCCATCACAGGATGTGCTTATCCAGCTGTGAGCTCGAGGTTTTATCCAGAAGGATTCTGTGAGACAGCATTGAAAGCTTTGCTGAAATCCAACGATGTCATACCAACAGGCTTCCCTTGATCAACCAGGTGGGTCACCTTGTCATAAAAGGAAATAAATTTTGACAAGAAGCACTTTCCTCTCATGAAGCTGCGCTGGTTGTGGCCAATGGCTGCGTTCTCTTTCAGGTGTTTTTCAGCACCTTTCAGAATAATCTTCTCCATAACTTTACCGGGCACTGAAGGGAGACTGACAGGCTTGTAGTGTCCAGGATCCTCCTTCTTGCTGTTCTTGAAAATCAGCGTAAGAATATCAGCAAAACATTTGTCTGTTTCCAATCAGCTGTGACCTTTCTGGATTTCTAAGACCACTCAAAAATCAAGAGAGGTTTGGTGATTATATAAACCAGCTGTCTGAGGATTCTGCAATGAATCAGGCCCCATAGATTTGTAGCAATTCAGATGGAGTAGCAGATCCCGCACAATTTCAAAGTTGACTGTGAGTTGATCACATGCCGCTAGATGTACAAAAAAAATGTAGTCAGTGCTCCTGTCATTCATTATTCAAATACAACTAGAATTTAATCTGTATGTCTGTGATGATAGATTTAATATTTTTCCAGAATAAACATTGCATTTTGAAACCCCTGTTCTGTGCTCATTTTTTCTTTCGGTATTTTAACACATGTGGCACATGCCTCTCAAGGCTTCAAAGGAGATTATTACGTAAAAATTTCACCTTTCCCTTCTCTCCAGAGAAAAATCAGCTGAATCTAACCATGAAGAGACAGGCAAATGTAAATATACTCTGTGGTCTCTTAAGAAGTTTCTTAAGTTTCTTATTTCTCAGCTGTTAGTAATTATCTCTTAAGTAAGGGTCCATTGGAAACAGGCTGTATTAGTGCAACTGCTCTGTGCAGCTCCAACATAAAAACCAGGACCAGAACCTCTGGGAAGACTCTTTGCACCATCTACCATCAGCTTCAGTCCAAAGAAAAGCAGCACTCATATTCTGTGATCCCTCTGTGGACATTAGTGTGTATGTCAGCCTTCTCTAACTTTATCCATTCCTGTTTTGTGCCACAAAGGTCAGGAGGGAATGCACAGCACTACACAAACCCGACCATCCAGTGCTGGACAATTCTAAGACGCAGCAGCTGCTGGTGCCCACGGAATCACAGTGGGAAAAATTATCTGATTGCGGGAGTACTCCTCCTCTGAAGCAGCTTGAGCTGGAACGAGAAAGGGGTCATTTATACTGTTACAGAGTCAAGGAAATGTTCTCACACAATTATAAACTCTCTCAATTACCTAGTACCAGCTGAGAAGCAGTAAGATCCCTCTTAGCTCTAAGTGACTGTTTCAAGGCTAAGTAAAGCATGTTGTCTCAAACTACCTACAGGGGCAGTTTGAACTAATGTTTAATTTTGCCATGAAATGGACTGTGAGTGCTCAAAGAGCCAGGAAACAGCTGAGAAGCAGTTCAAAAAGCTGTTGAGGCCATTCATACTCTGTGCCTCTCAGCAGTCAGTTACTGTCTGCTGATTCAGAAGTGACATGCAAGTACCACCCATATAAATGAATTTATTATGGGTAAACATGTCAAGTCAATGACAAGTTTGGGATTAAGCTAATTATATAAGCACTGGAGATCAAGTCAGATTTTCACTGGAAAAATCCAGTTCACTCAACCTTTAATAATCTGTCTGAAATAATTTACTTTAACAAAACTTTCACAAAAAGTCAGGGGAATGAGAGCCATAGCAGAACACAGCCTAGTAAGGCCTAGAGTAACTCATATTTCATAGAAATTTTTAACAGCATAGAAAGAGTCAGCATATCTGTCTCCCCAGATTTATTTTTTTATGCAGCTATGCCTGTCCCATTCAGCAAAGAGAAATGCCAAAAAGCAAATAAATAAATACATTCCAAAGGGAAAACCAAAATGTATTGGCCCTAAAGTTTCTAAAAAGCAAACAACTTTGTATAAGTGCTCAGTAGAGCCCTAAATGAAACCTTTTGAGAGAAATGACATAATATTCTTTGATGGGTTTACCTGGGCTGGCTGCTATAAGTGCACCTACCTGCTCTCTCTCTCCACTCTCTAAAAAGGAAAGGGGGAGAAATTAAGGTGGAAAAGGTCATAGGTTGAGATAAAGACAAGAAGATAATTTGCTACTAACTACCATTATGAGCACATCAGTATTTTCTTGGGGAAAAATTAATCTGATTTATTGACAATTAAAAATGTATTTCAGTGGTGAGAACCAAACCTTAAAACAGCATTCCTTCAATCCCTATCTCCCTCTTTTCAGGCTCAACTTCATTTCTTCATTTCTAACTCCATCAACTCTTCTTGGAGGGGGATGGGAAGTGGAATCAGTGTATAACAACTCTTTGATGCTCCTTCCCTTGCTCTAGCATGGGTTGCAATCCTTTAGGACAAACCAAGACCAGCTTGGACTCTCCATGGGCCTCAGTCCCTGCAAGAAATATCCACCCGTTCCAGCATAGAGTCCACTACAGGCTGCAGTGTAAATACGTGCTCCCCTATGCCATCCATGGGCTGTTGGGCAACCTCTGTTCTGCTGCCTGGGGAAACTCCTTCCCTTGATCGTTTTCTGGCCTTGCTGCTCACACTTTTATTTTTCACTTTTTTCCTCACTCCTCACTGCTTGATCTACATTTTGCTCTTACTCAAATACATTCTCCTGGAGGAGTCAGCAAGGTCCCAGTTGGAGCTGTTGGGGGCAGCAGCCCAGGGCAGCCCTGACGTGCCCTCATGGAGGCTGCCCTCCAACCCCCCTGCCAGTGCCTGGGCACCAGCAACACAGTGCACCATCACAGAATACTTATGGTGTCACCCCTACTCTTCACACCACAAAACTGTAATGAGCATTCAAGTGTGCCCTCCAATGTGGGTAGTTTAAAGAGAAATACTGGCCACCTCCATCTCACAAAACACCCAAGTGATTGGTGGGATAAGGAACTTTCATGGCCTCATGGAGTTAATTTGCGGTTTGAGGGGAAAGAAGGAATTGAATCTAGAACTGCTCCGTGTTTTACTTGCTCTGCAATATAGAACATAGAAAGACCACCTTCTCCAGTGACTGTCTTCATAAAGGGGCTTCTTTTTAAGTCTGTACTGGATAATCTGTGTTATTCTGCTGAAAGTTCATGTGCTCTAAGGATTAAATGTGGGAGTTTTTTAAGACAGCTATCAGATATCCATTGCTTAGTCAATTACAAAACAAAGAGTCCAATTAAATATAAGAAGAGAACAAAGTTTTAATCATTTTTTACTTAATTAATCACTTAATAATTAATAATTTCATCTAGAATATGGTGAAAATGAAAAGCAAAATTATGGTTGTAGTGTGATGCCAGTTTGGGTTTGGCCATTTTTTTTTTTATATGCTCTCTGTATTCTTTGCATGTATATGTGTAGTTTTTCACCCTTTTGTATTAGTGACTCATTTTCCCAGTATTTTTCCATGGCATTTCCCTAAACAGAAAGCAAAAAAAATTTCTAGAGCTCCAAGCCCTGGAGAGTAGAAGGCCCCAGTTGTTCTGGTTCTTGGTTCTTCCTGGGAACCAAGGCCGAGAACAGCTCTTTGAGACACATTCTCATGGACAAAGCACAGCTAGTTCTGAAGGGGAGCTCCAGAGAAAGAAATTGATCTAGGGGAGAATTGCATCACCACTTGTCCTCCTAATTGGTGCTTTTAATCAATTATGCTAATATCCTAAAACCTATAAATATGTACTAATCTGTGGATGGGACAGGAGGGAGTAGGCTCTTATGGGCATCTTTCCATAACTGCCTCCAAAGGCCTTCCAATTAAGATCTCCTTTTATATTACCTCCTTACTAAAATAATCTTGAGTTTCATTTCCAGATAAGGAAAAAGGCAACAGTAGCTATGAAAGATAATGGCCACCCTAATACTGGTTTGTTTAATCTCAACACCTCGTTTTTTTCATGTTTTTTCAGGAAAAGCAGAACCCAGCTTCAGAAGACTTTCATTAATGCTAAGACCTCTGGTCTCTCTTGTTCTATAAATATAATATTAGGCAGTGAGACAATTTATTTACTTATGTCATGCACTAAATGTATTCTCAGTAAACCTATGTGTGTTTGGTCCTTGAACTTTTCTGAATCTCAATAGGTTGGTTGCATTAGACCCCCATCACCATCTCTCTTAAGTGTTCACTTAAAAAAAAAAAAGCTCCAAAAAACAAAAAAAAGCCTAAACAAGTTAACAAAAAACAAACAAAAAACAAACAAACAAACAAAAAAAAACTAAAGCAGAGCAAAATAAACTAAACAAATAAAAGACAAACAATACATTTTTAGCCATTGAACTGAAGTTTAAAAATTGAAAATGTGAAAGCTGGACATGTTAGTGTGAGTTGGACATTTGTACATCCATTATATATACCATTTGAGGACTGTGATAGCCTGCCATTCAAATTAATTTGTTTCTAAAGGCAACAGGACAAAGGCTCTGATGTTTCCAGGTCATTTATGGGAGTCTAGCAAGAAGATAGAAGAAGAAAACAACAACAACTAAAATAAAAATAGTGCAAGTGCCAGCTCTTTCACAGGAAGGAAATGATATTTTTACTCAAAAAATATCTAATTTTCAATAAATATAAATATAATAACTCCAAAAGCAAGAAAGTAGATATTCTGCATATTCAATACATGTTTTATATGTGAATAAAGAAATAATCAGTTGTTGGGTATAGCTGTTTTTTTCTAAAATTCATCATGTTACACATATTTAGAACATGAAACACACTTTTTTACTTTGATCAACACCAAATGTCAGTATCAAAGAATAAAAGGGGGAGAACGAGTTTTTAATGCTTGTTTGCTATTTCATGGAAAGATTGCTAATCCGATTAATAATATCCTTAACAGAAAGCAGCAATGCACTACATCAACACTGACAGAAGTTTTTAAAATCTTAGAACAGTGAGAATGTAAAATTCTAATATTGGTCTTTTTTCAGCTTTGTGACAACCAGCTGAAATCTATGTTGCCATTTATTTGATTTCTCTGGCAACCACAATCTGATATATTATTACAACTGAACTCCTACTTTTTATTACTTCCTGTTGCATTACACTAATATTCTCTTTCAAAATAATGGAAATTCTTCAAATATGGATCTAGCAGAAAATGGTTTAGCTGAAAGTAGAGGAAGCTGTAATTAAATATGTGAATTTTAAAATTTAATTAAAATAGAGAGACCAATCTGACAATGAAAAACATTTGTTAAAGGGTGTGAAAAGTGACTTAGCATTTTAGAGGAACACTGAAATCTCTTTAATAGAAAATATGTTTGGTGTAACCACTTGTTCTTGGCCTTGATGCTGAAATAATAATAAAAAAATACTGAGATTGTTTTACATAGGAACCTAGCCAAACATACTTAGGTTTAAGTAGCTCTCAAACAGAAATTACTCATCGTTGCAGTTTCCATGGGGTTAATATTTGCCCACAAATATTCTATCAGAAAAGTAGATCACCACATTTAACTTAGGATTTCTGTCATTATGCACAGAACAAACTACTGTGGCTTTTGCTCCCATAAGTGGGTCTGCATATGAGGGCAATTGTGTTATATGCTCTCATGGAAACCAAGATACTCCTGGTTAATTTACAAGCCACAATTTGCATAATGAATGTGCAGGATCAAGTCTTTGATGAAGGGGCTTTTTTTGCTCTTTTTCTTTACCATTTAATCACACTGATGTGAACTGAGCAGGGAAGATTAATTCAAGTGAAATCAATAGATTTGTATGAGGCATAAGAGGTTGACAAATTCTCTAAGATATCCTCTATAGTTCAATATGTTCATTCTCTTCACAATATTGACTAAAGGAAAAACAGGTTTCCCACATGTAAAAATATATACTTAATCCTGTTACAGGTTGAGGAAGACAAAATTGTCAAGATGCCCAACAAAAATTTGCAACCATTTCTAACTGATGACCAAATTCAGCAGAATAGTTGCATTTAGGCAGCTGTCTAATGCATCAAGATTATCCTATGTTTTATAGCAAACCTTTTATGTTCCAATGAGTTGCACTTCCTATATAATAAATTATTAGTCAACAAAACCAACAGAAAAGGAACTATTACTGTAATAAGAACATTTATATGATAAAAATGATATTAGGGGAAATTCAAGTTTTTTTGTATATTGGGATGGCAGAGATTCCATGTCTGTTGCTACATAATTCAGTGGTTCGTTTTTAAAAAGTCCTCTCCGTAAAAAAGGAGAGGACCCCTTCCATAGTCCTTAACAAGTTGACCTAACATAGTAATAAAGGTAGAAAAGCTATTGAAAGAAAAATCTGATCAGAAAAGTATAGAAATGAAAGATGAACATTGGAACTGATAACAAATCCTTTTTTAATTTTTTTCCTCAAAGTGAAAGAGTCCCATTAAATTCTAGTTTCCAACCATTACCATTACCAGAATGGTGCTAGTAGTAGCCCTGGCCACATCTCCCACACAAAGAATTTAGGGGTACTAAGTAACACAAATAATGACCTAGAAAATAGAAAATTTAGGGAAAGAGATTCCACTCTGATTTTCCTGTGAATTTATAACCTGAGCAAAAAATAAGACAAATATTTCTTACTGAATATCCAAGACAGATGAAAGCACCTGAGTTTAAAACAAAGAGACTCAAAAACCTTTAAATTCTTAAAAATGAGGTTAACCACAGTCAAGTCTTCAGTCTTTAAATTTATGTTCCCAAAAAACAACTTCAGCCGTTTTTTTTTTTTTAATTTTAATATCCCAGTGAAAATAAATGAAAGTTTCAGCTATAAACACCTTCACAATTTGTAAATTATCATTAACTTTAATCTACACTGAAAAGCTTAAATCCAGTAGATGACCTCAAACCGCAGTGATTTGACTCCATTCCACACAAAATACTATTGCAGTTGCTTTCTTCACTGTCATTGCCCAGCTGATTGCCTACAAAAAATGTTCTTTAATTCCATCCAGTTAATCCTGAACCTGATAAAATACATAAAATTACAACATACTTCCAAAATAAAAGTCTCCTGACTTCAATAAGAAAAGAGTAAGTGAGAAGATTTTTCCTTTAATATTGTGTCTTTTAATTTATTCTTTGTGTTAAAAAGAAAAAAAGTATTTTATTCATCATTACAATTCATCTGGCTTCTACTTCTGGCTCTTTGGCTTTCTTCACTTGATTAATTCATCTTTTTTATTCAATTTTTATATGGGGACATGAAGAAACAAAAATTCATACACTTCGGATCCTTTCTAAAATCAAGGATAAAGACAATTACAGGAAAATGTATTCTGCCAATAAGCAGTGACAATAATTATTTCCTCAATTCCTAGACCTCAGTTTGAAATGATCAGAGACTCCATCATTTTTCATTTCCCAAATGTTGGTACAAAAAGCCTGAAAGCAGACACAATGAATCACATTATTGATGTCTCCCTAGGGATCACCTCCATTTATATGGAGACTGGTAAAATTACCCCAGAGAAAAAGAAGTAAAAAAGGCAACAAAGAACAGAATGGAAAAAAAAAATCAGAAAAAATACAGAAATGCAGAAATGTAGAAACATTTGATTTCTACAAACATGTAGAAACACATTAATTTTACAAAGAGAATAATTAGGAATACTGACAGAAAGGCCAATCATGTCCTTTACATTGAAAAAAATTATTGCTGCTATCAAAATATGATTCATCTTCAGTAAAACAGACAAGTGAGGGAAAACAAAGTCTCAATTTGAGTAGAACAGAGATGATATTCAAATGAAATCCTGTCATTGTTCAAGGTCTCACAAAATTTAACTTATTCCACAATACTTTTAAGAGATATTTAACTAAATATTTGTCTTAAAAATCTGTATGCACAGATACCTAGACTACCTTAAGACCTTGAAAGGCAATAATAATTACTTAAAAAAAGAAGGTAAGGAAAAACACCAGATATATAAGATTCAAATTCAACTTATTGTACATGAAAGAGTGGGCTTATGATTTCTGTATAGAATTTGTAATCAAGTAACTTCCTAATCAGGAAATATTTGCTTACCAATCAAAAAAAATTGAAACTCAATTAATAACAAGAGTAGTAATTAACAAGAGTAATAACAGCTTCTCTGTGTGCTGTGCTGGTTCAATATGCCAGAGAAATATGTATACAGTAAAAGTAATGTGATGGTAAAACTGCCCCCAGAGCAGTGATACAATTGTATTTTACATTTCTTATAAGACCATTTTCCTCTAGAAATGTACTATTATCAAACCATTCAGTATTTAAATTTCATCTTCACTGCAGAAGTCAAGATAAACCTAAATACTCAATGCTTCAAAACTGACTTGAGGATTTTTCTTAGTTATCTTTATCTGTATTATGAATCCCAATCATCAAAGGAAACCAGAACATGCCTGAAGAAGTACATGTATTTGTAAATAGAATTTGATAACAAAATCTTGTTTATAATGTATGATTTACCTTGTTAATTAGAGGAAACCTTATGCCAGTATGTATTTCCATCCAAAGTAACTTAATAGAAAGAGGACCAAATAAATACTGCCTATGTATGGATTAGACTGTTTTTTTAAATAGCTCAATTCTTGTGAGAACTCAGGGCTTGTCCTTGACTGCTCTGGGAGCTCAGGGACCTGTGCAGGGGCCCAGAGGGCTCAGAAGCCCTGGCACCAAGCCCAAGACACCTGCGGTTTGGATTTTGGTCCTTGGGAATGTCTATCTTGTTTGAAAGAAAAACTACAAGTCTCACAAATTTAAATAGAGTAATAATAAGATTGTCACGGGGTGAAAAAGTAGATTTTGGGTTTAAGTACATGGAGGTGGGTGAAGCCAAGATGGAGGAACCGCATGGCTTTTAGGCTTCTTCCTTCTTCTTCATCTCCTCCATGATTCTGCTGTGATGGTGGCACTGATGATTGGGTTAGAGAGAATACACACTGTCTAACGTAGATGATAGATATTGGAAAATAATTGTAAATAAGGTATATGTAGTTTTAAGTATAAAAGATAACCACTGCCCTTAGGGCGGGGGATCACCTCGGACTGTCGTGCTGTGAAGACCTTGGCAGGACAGAGAGAACAATGTTTTAGATAAGGTAAAATAAACAATAATAAAAAAACAAACCTGAAGACAGAAGATTTCATGTCTTTTTTTCATCTCAGGCAAGGTAAAGGACTTTTAACATCTCAGGGACATTTCAGCAAAAGCAGAAAACCCCACAAATTCTGATAACTGTCATTTAGCTGCCAAATATGTGACCATCTTTTCAGGTAAGCCTGTCTCCAACACTTCCTTCTGCCCTTTTCCAGTTAGAAGCTCCCTGGGGGAGCCATTAAGGAGCTGTGATTTTTGCAGAACACCCCACTCTCCATTGCTCACAGCAATAGTCACAATGTGCTCATTTTTCCAAACAAAGGGGTGGTCCTCACCCTGAAAAGGTCACATGTCCAGAGCAGATGCATCTCAAATGTACACAGAAATTGGGGAAAAGACAAGATGTGGAAGATGTTTACACCACCTATTACAATTTGTTTGGACACTGGAACTGACAATCTAGGGTTCACCTTACACTTTGCTCAGACTATGTTTAAACCAAAAATTTGACTTTTCTAGACTTCCGATTTGCCAGTCATGCAACCATTCAAGGAAGTCTCACACAACACATAGCAGTTAACAACGCCAAAGGTACTTCTTCCTTCCTATCAGAGACTTTGGTCAGCCAGAAAAAATTTGTTTTCAGTGGAAAATATATATTGTTAACTCTCTCTTGATGGAACTGGAGAAGAAACCAACAGCTAGCCCTGCTCTAAGCTCCTGCTTCCCAGCTGAATCCAGAGCCACAGCAGTGTGGGTTGGTTTTTTTGGCTTTCCTGAAAGGCAGAACCAATCAATATTCACCATTGCAATTCCATGTGTCTCCATTTAATAATTCATTCTCATCTCATCCAGAAACTGATAACTAGCATCAACGAATGCTCAAGAGTTAGTCTTTCAGTCTACTGTTTTTAAGAACAAAGCCTTCTAAAAGTACATATACCTAAATTGGGATTCATCATCAGACCAGCTGTGTCAATACAAAACTTATGAGACTTAATCCTTATTACAAGCTATTCTTTTTGCAGATTTCTTTTAACTTCAATAATTTCAGTAACCTTGCTTACAATAGGATCCAGACACAATTATAATAGCATAACCAAGTGAACAATGAAATGCAGCATGTGGCAAGAGCTTTTTAAATCAGCTTTGTCATCCAACTAGCACACTGAGAAATTCAGCTGTGACTCATCTTCTTTCTGAACAGCATATTAATGCTCAACAGCTTAGCACTTCTGATTGCAGGTCCCCCCTACAGATCTGAAGTTCTACCTGAAGAGGCATTGTTAAGGTTGGAAGTGTTACTACTGTGAGTGAACCTAGGGTGCCTCATGAATTTCAATCAGAAAAAAACATCTAACTTCTTCATCTTACACCAGTGAGTAAACCTGAAATTGCAAGCATGTAAACATTCGTGATCTTTAGTTAGACTTTTCCAGAAAACAGAATCTCATATGCCCTATAAAAGATCTTTCCATCTTAATTTGAGAAAGAGATGCTCAGAAATTATGAATACAGTACTGGTCAACACAGCATGATTCATCACTTGTTTAAAGGGTACAGGATTCTACCCTATCTCCTTAAAGTTCATTTTTTATCAAAGTACTATTTATGTACCTGGCATCAGCTGCATATGTACATGTAGCTGTTCTGCAGAATATATGCTAATATCAACCAATTGAAAAGAAGGCATTACAGTCTATTATAATTAGGTTAAATTAGTGACTAGCAAGGAATTCAATAAAAAACTTACTCCAATTAAGTAGAGTATACTGCAATAATATTTTACATTTATACAGCCCTTTACATTTGGCATTTGACCAATTAGGCTGAGAGAGCCATGCTAAATCACAGCAGGCCCCTTGGAAAAAGGGCAGCAGCTAACTGTCAAGTTATTCTACTTCACAGTGGGGGACTTCCCACAACAACAGTGGGCAAAGTCCTATTCTCATATCATTTAACAGACACTTTTCAGATTTTGAAAAAAAATAACATGACTCTAGAATTATATTGATGTCAATTCTCTTTAATAACTTCAGTATTTTATCCATTATGGTATTTCATTTGCCTAAATATAGCCTAGAGTGCCTACAAAGGGGCTAAAATCCAAACTGTATGGCTCAAATTTGAAGGGACCCTAAATACTTCAAACCTGTTTTTAAAACTAGTTACACATCTCCAGCAGAATACATAGATTTTGTGGCTGCACTCTGTCACTGTTTTTTTTAAATCCCTCAAAAAGACTGTGTCTGCAAAAAAATATATCCCATCGCACTTTTTCTTTAATAAACCCTTGAGGCTTTTCCTATGCCCTCAGTAAAAAGCAGCAAAGTTTAACATCTAGTTATCAAAAGAATTATTCCCTCAATCTCAATCTATAGATATGTGTGCTCATTTTATGTCTGTTTAACTGAGAAACAATGACAGTCATGGCTTTAAGATGTGTTATTGCACAAAATAATGTTTTATGCTGTTATGGAATTATTAAACAGTAAAAGTATTTGAGAAATGGTTATGTTAACAAAGCATATGGTCTGCCAGGAATATATGGAAGAAAATGAACCACTCCATTTAATTTTCCTTTTTTTCCTTTTTTTCTTTTTATTTCTAAATCACATAAGTAGTCAATGAACTCAGCTAAATTGGAAAGGGTTAATTGCTATGGTCAGTAAACTGACACTGCAGGTGTGAGGTTTAATTGAAAGGCAGATGCACAAAGACAGCAGGTGGAGATGGAAATTAGGTTAGGAAAGGAACAGGACAAGGTGAATGCAGAATCCTGAAACATAAATAACCCCATACACATTTAAACAATGTTTTCCTGAGTTCCATTTATTGTAAATTATGTCTAGTGGTTTGTATTTGGGAAAAAGGTCATGATTTTGCAGTACCTGTTCTGTAATAAATGCAATTATTCTTCTCCACATATTCACCTTTTTTTGGAAAAAAAATTAAAAATTACTTTTTTTATTAGCATATTCTCATTTAAAGCTGCTGTTTGGCATACATAAGGGGGTATTTTTATTTTCACCCTAGATGAATTAGTTATTAGCTAAGCTTCTAGCAGGAAATATATCCTATTGCTCACATATTGTTAAAATTAATCATCTAAAAGGAAAGGCCAAGTGCTTCAATCACAACTACTTCTAAAACCAATTTTACAGTGTATGTTTTCAGGAAAAAAATTATTATGTTAATAGGAAAATCTACAATCATAACACGATGGGATGCCTGGGGTCAAGACTTTTGTTGCAGCACTGCTGAGCCCTAGTGGCAGGACACAGCTTGTACTGGGAGCCAAAAGACAACATTTGGCCAAGATTTTCACAGAATCACAGAATGTGCTGAGTTGAAAAGGACTCACAAGGATCATTGAATCCAACTCCCTGCCCTGCACAGGACACCCCAAGAGTCACACCATTCTGGCTGAGGTTATTGTCCAAACACTTAAACTCGGTTGGGTTTGTGCAGCATCAAAAAAGTTTGGTTTAAATCAATGCCCTCTCTGCTTAGCTAGACAGCTTTAGTGAAATGCTAATGTGGATCACTAAAAGTATGCATGGAAAAGCAAATGAAGAGCAAAAATGTTTCTTAAAATATAAGGATTCAAAGAAGATATTTTGTCTGCTTGACTAGTTCTTTAAATCTTTGTTTCAGCTGATCTTCAATTTTTGGTAGACATCTGTAGACAATCTTTTCCTACATCTTCAGAGTTGAAAATGCATGGCGATAAAAAAAATCCTCAAAATGCTGCTCACTGTAGCATAATGTTACATGTTTATTTGACCCTGAAAATATTGTTAGATTATGCAATAAAAGTCTTGCACTGCACATTAAGAATTCCAAAACAGAAAAACAGTATGTGGGGAAAACCCCAGTTACCCAGTCGGGGAAATAACATTTTGCCTCAGCTGCTCCCAGGTCTGTCAAGGGAGAGCCATCAGCTGCGGGGTGGGGTCATACCGTCAGTGGGAAGGTTTCTGTTTGGTGAACGTGTTTGTGTGTCTGAGTACTGCAGTCATGGCTCACAGGGGCCACGTGTGAGCATCTCTCTGGCGTGCCAGCAACCCCAGCGTGGGTGACATGTGCCCAGACTAGCTCCTGAGTGGGACAAACATTGTGGAAGCCAAGTATCCGAGTGGCCATAGGTCTGGGAAGAATACATCTGTGAGTGTCTGTGACTGGTGTGGGATGCATCCCTGAATTGCCCTGCATCATGCATCATCCTTGGGTACAGAAGAAGACATGATCTTTGAGGAAGCTTGAAAATGCTTGGAGAGCCAGAAGAAAAATGGGGAGTGTTTGAGTAATGTGCTTTCCTCCAGCTACCTTGCAAATTAAAGTTTTTTTCTCCTTTTTAACTGTGATTATTAATAATTTATAATTGATTGTAATCACAAACTGAAATTAATTACTTACCTTCCCAGTATAAAAAAGAGTACCTGATGGATAGGACCAACACAGGAATGCTATTATGAACACTTTTCATTCCTAAAAGTTATGTGCAGCTGAGAGCCTGACAAATAACCACAGGCATCCTTTGCAGAGCTTACTTCTGTGTGATATAAAGCATGGTGTGTGGAAATCCTATAAATGTAATATAAAAAAGATCTCTTTGATCAATGGTGCTGATCATAATTATCTACATCTAACTCAGTTTCACTGACTCATTGAACAATTGTATGTCTCAAAACTACAGAAGCCTTTTTAAAGCATTACAATGAACTACCCAATAAAGGCATTGTAGAGATCAAATTATGGGTGAAAAGGATGATGATTTCTAATAAGGTTATATTGCATATCCTCTATAAAAATTATAAGACATTTATTAAAAACATATTTTCTTACCTAACCATTTAGACTCTGAATATACACCTATAAGGAGTTTGATAACCACTATGAGCAACATTTAAATCTATGCAAAGGAGAATAGGCATTTTTAATATCAAATTTATCAAAATCTTCTGATAAGGTTGCTGCTTTCTCTTTTTAGTGCAGATTATAAATATAATTCATTCTAGCACTAGCTAGCTGATTAAAAGATTCTTTCAATTTTCATATGAACTTAATAGGTTCCAATCTTACTTTATTACGTCTATATTGCACTCTTAAGAAGAGGTAGAATGAGAAATAATTGAAAAATAGTGTAAGAGAACAAACATGAATCCTTTGTTGATTGCATGTAGCCTATTATTTTACTCTAGATGTTCACAAAACTGACTTTGTTTTGTGAATTTACAGCCTAACCAAAAAAATAAAATGAGACTAACCATGGCTTGCAGGAAGCTGTCTCCATTGCAAATGAGGTGCTAACTGCAGTATATACAGCTGTGCTTGGCCCTGATAACATGAGCAATTCTGAATTAATTCTTCCTTAACAACTCCTGAACTCTTAGCAACTTCCTGAAAAATTTTCAAACAGCAACATTAGACAACATTAAAGACACATATAAAAGACAACATATAAAAGAAACAGAATAGAGCTAGGATACCAAAAAATAAAGAAAATACATTTACTTTTTAAAACTTCTGTGTAACAAAGAAAGTTTTCATAAGCAAAAATTTTATTTTTAAAGAGTTTACTAGAGCATAGTTGAATCTACTAAGTGATAGTAAATACAACCTGAGGAATGTCTATTTGATATTAATTTTCCTAATTGTGAAATTCTTTGGGGCCATTTTTCTCGGTGAATAAAAGAATATTCTCAAATCCTGTTTGTGCTGCAGAAATTAAATACAAAATTTTCAACACAGTGCTACTGATCCTTTGAAGTATCAAGGTGTGGTTTAGCAAACCAAATACAGCTGACCTATGAAGCTACAAGATGATACTTAAAAGGTACCAACAAAATGTCTTTTTGTGCTCTTCAAATAATATTTCACCACAGCATCAAAGTGTCTGAATACTGAAATCTTTCAAAAAACAGTACAATCCATGATACCTCAGAATCATCTGTTCTATTTCCATCACTCGTTACCTTTCCTTCAAGCACACAACAACTTACCTTACTCAAAAGAGAAAACCTACCCAAAAATATTTGGTAGAACATATAGGAACAAAGAATGAGAAAAAACAAAGTTTTAAAAAGCATAATGATCATCTCAAAGAAATCTTGGCCCATAATTTCTATCATCAATATAAAATTCATACTTATTTAACTTGGAAATCCAGCAACTGCTGGTTTTAAACTTTCCTTCTTTAGGTATTAATCTATTAGCAATTCCAAACTTTCTTTTACACAAGTATATGGCTGTTCCAAGTCTACTGATGAAATTTTTAACCTATTCAATCACTGCTAAAATCTGCACTGGGCATTTTACTGAATAAAGGCCATCATTGGGAAACTTATGGTGTCTCTTCTAGGTTTCTGTGCACTTTTAGAAGATCATAGTCACCCTCTGTACATACAGAATTACAAAATAATGTGGTAAATCCAAGTCCTGGAAAATTTCCTGGTGCAATCTTGATGAGTCAGCCTGTGCATTTGCCTGGGATTCACCAGAGAAACACTGGCTGATGGAATCTGGTCAGAACAGAGCAGCTTACCTGAGACTCAGCAGCAGCTGCAGCTACAAGACTTTCAGTAGTCGTGTTTCCATGAGCATTTATGTACATGACTTGCACAGCCACTTTATCTTAGTCATATCTCTTATGACTAATCAGAAACTGAGAGACTGAAGATGTCTCTCTTTTTATGTGCTGTCATATTTCATAGAGCCTAGTGAAACAAAACCATATCTTTGCACACAAACTCAAGTTATATAATCTGTACTTGAACACAATTTCCCATGTTAGCAATTGGTATTTTCTGGTTATTGGTCTTATATTTGAACATGGTGAACATTTGCACTGTGCAATAATTCCTCTTATTGCTAAGAGGAATATATTCCTGTTAATAATTTAAAGGGCTACAATGACACATAGATTTTTTGCAGTTTTAGTGGTTTTATATATTATTTCTCAAAGGGCTTTCATCTGTGAGAATTTTGAAGGGCTTTGAACCTTGATATGAAACCCTGGAATTTATGTTCTATATTGGGGCATACCAGGTTAAATCCCAAATAAAATGTCACTGTAAACACATCTCAAATTCCTGGGCAAAATTTTTCCTGGGTGTTTTTTTCTCTAGCACCCCGTTTCAGAAATGCCTATTTTCTCCTAGCTCATCCTGCTTGACTGCAATTTCATGCCATGTACACCTTCTTCTGGCACTAGTGGCAGCACAAATGTTTATGGGACCTTACAGATACACCATTAATTAATTGGTAGGAAAAAAAAGAGGAATAAAAAAGAGGAGGGAAGGGAAGGGAAAAGAGGTAGACATGAGAAGAAAGAAGGGGAAGGGTCTCTAACCATGCTGCCAAGGTACATGGATCTATATTCTAAATCACAGAGTTCACAAGTTCAAACTTAGCTGGGGAATGAAGAACTTGCAAAACCTTTCAGCCAGCCTTTTTTAACACTCAATAAAAATTAATTTTTCATGTCATTTGATTAGCCACAGGTAGGCACATTACTACTAATTTTCAGTTTATGTTAAAACTCCATAGAGACCTCTGGTTTTCAGTGCCTGAACTGGCATCTGACAATTTGTGAGGTGTCAGGTGAGTACTGATGAGGTTGAGAACTAGGTGTTGTCTTGTTAATGCACTTGGCAGGGAAGCAGAACAAATTCACAGCAGGAAAAGCCTGTAGTAACTCATGATTGAGGATACACTGAGGATACGCCTTGGACTGGATGATGTATTTTAGAGGTCTGAATGCAGCAGTTTAAAACTGGATTTGGACTTTTAACATTATGAGGAAGGAAAGTTATGATTGCAATTTCAGATTTTGAACTGGGTTTAAACAGTGCACAGTGTAATGTAATTAAAAGTGACATTTTTTGCACACTTAAGATAGGTGGATTAAGCCTGAGACTGTAACTGAAAATATAAAAGAAATTAAAATATAATTTATGTGACAGATATTTCAGCTTACAAATGAACTATAAAAAAGAAAAAAAATACTAAGAGGTTCTAAACTTAATAGTATTACTAGAGTTTACATCTTTCACTCTCAGATAATCTGAAAAGGAAATTTAAAGAATTTTACAGTTCTCTGTAATGATTGATAACTGGATACTATGCACTTTTGACAGGAGCATTCACAGAGTTCCAAAACAGCTTCCCTGTACAAGTCACCAGAAAGTAACAAATAAACCTATAAATAAAATTCTCTGTTTCTCTATTTAGTAAACTAATAGATTTTTTTTTTGTGCCACCACTTGCATGGATTATTTCGTATGCAGCCAAATATTTTAATGCAGTTGTCTATGCTGAGTCTTGATGTATTTTAATTTTGCAAAACACAGACAAATTGTGCTCTTTGCCAATGACTGATATTTTATGCATTAAACATGTAATCATGTGGCAATTAAGGACGGTGAAATTAGAATAGTATGATAATGAAGTTCACTTTGAAACAGTATTTGATAAACAACCTCTGTGCAGTTTCTCATAGCAAATATTTTTTATTGTTTCTTCTGTTTAAAAGAAATTCATTGCTGGAAGATCATAGGAAAGTATTTGTGAAAGACAGACATTATCAAAGACATCAGAGAGGATGTGTCCAAACCAAGGATGATGTACATTACAGAATTTTGTCAGTTTATATAGAATCATAGAATCATTTAATTTGTGAAGGACCCTTAAGATTATCAGGCCCAACCACCAAACCTAGCACTGCCAAGTCCACCATTAAACCATGCCCCTAAATGCCACATCTACATATCATTTGAATACTTTAGAGATGCTGACTACACCATTTAAATGGGCAGTCAGTTACAATGCTTTAGCACTCTTTTGATGAAAAAAAATTCTTTTAATATCCAATCTAAACCTGTTGTTGAACAACCTGAGGCCATTTTCTCTTGTCCCTTCTGGCAGAAGAGATGATCATCCTCTCGCTCCATTCCTTTGTCAGGTTGGTAGGAGTGATAAGGTCCCCTCTGAGCATCCTTTTCACCAATCTAAACACCTCCAGCTCTCTCAGTGACTCTTCATTGAACTTGTACTCCAGACTCTTTGCCAGCTCCATTGCCCTTCTCTGGGCATTGTTGCAGCACCTCAATGTTTTTCTTGAACTGGCAGTCTCAAAACTGAGCGCAGGATTCAAGGTGCTGCCTCAGCAGTGCTGGGTGCAGAGGGACAATCTCTGCCCTGGTCCTGCTGGGCACAGTATTTCTGGTCCAGGCCACCGTGTCATTGGGCATCCTGCCCACCTGAGCATGTGCTGGCTCATGTCCAGCTGCTGTTGACACCACTGCCTTCCAGCCACTCTTCCCCCAGCCTGTAATGCTGCATGGGATTCTTGAGACCAAAGTGAAGGACCTGGTTTGTAGTCTGGTTGAATTTCATACAATTGGCCTCAGACCATCAATCCTGTCCAGATCCCTCTGCAGAGCCTTTCTAACTTCTAGCTGTTCAACACTCCCACCCAACATGGTGTCATATGCAAACTGACAACAGTCAAAATAAAACCACTTGCCAAATTTTTATTTAAAACATTTTCTTCTTAGAGTGTCAATTTTCTTTATATCTCCCATTTTACTTTATATTTTCATTCAAAAATTCAAAAAATATTTTATATTGAAAATTTTAAAAACAGTATTAAAATAACACTGTGGAAATTCATTCTAATTAGAAATTATGCTTTAAACTATCTACAGTCAGCTAACCAATGTTTTTCTCATACATTAAAAAATAATTTTAAAATAAAAATATATTTTACATTTTTCTTCTATAAAAATGACTTGCTATGAAAAAATAACTTATAAAGATGCAGAAGTAACTTCCTTATCCTATGAATTAAGTACTAAATATCAACATTATTAATTTAATGTTATGTAAGCAAGGTAGGTAGTTTTGTCTTGCTGCCTATTGACCCAATAATAATGCATTAAAATATGAAGACAGCAATTCCAAACTCATCTATTTTGATATTTGTCTAAGATAGGTAAATTTCAGGAATGACAGGACACTGCTTACAAATTTAGCAGGTGGCCACAGTTCACAAACTGTTCTTCAGGTGTCCAGTATGAAAACAATAAAGGTTGAAATGCTTCTCCTGCTAATGCCAATAGGAAACCTCCACATTGTGAATCAGGCTGAGCGTGCATGGGAAATGATCTGACCACAAAACCTGCTGCCAGAAATGCAATTGAGCATGTGTCAACGACATGTGAGAGTCAGAGGAAAATGAAATTTGAATTATATATTTGGTCTAAGAATTTCTCAGAAAACTAATGGTCTATGTTTACTGGTTCAGAGGAACAGGACTAAATTCATTATCTAAAAAATAATGTTTCTTCTCATCACTTTCTTTATTACAAAAGTGTCTTTTTCTCACAAAAAACCCAAAATAATACACAAACAAACAAACAAACAAACAAACAAACAAAGCCCCCCAGAAACCCCACTTTGGTATTTTCTTCAATTATTTCTGACTGTAAGTGAATCAAAATAAGAAAAATAATACTAATGACATATTTAATAACTTGATCACCTCAGCATAACTTTTGTGTGGAATGCTGAGCATCAAATATTTACTATAAATAGCACACAACAAAGCCAAGATCAGAAACACTCTAAAAAATATTAATGGAAAATCACTCTCACAAGAAAAAAAGGCTTTCTACCTGCTCACACTACTAGGATCACTATTACTGCTTGCAATTACTTCACCACATTCTTTGATTTATTCTCAGGGAGGAATGTATCTGAGAATAGGCTGTATGAAATTTTTGTGCAGTGGGAATGTGCACTAGTTTCTGCAACAAGCCAGGGAAGTCCTTATGTCATACAATTATGCCACACACGGTGCCATCAACTCAGGCACGTGCAGCAAGTCTGTCACTTCCCTGAAGCACCAGTCCCACTGTGTCTTTGCAGATGGACTGTAAAAATCTGGCCAAGCTGGCCAGAAATGTTAGAGGAGATACTATATTATTACAGAAATAGATGTAATTTACATCTCTAGCTAAACTTAGCTGTTCTCTTTATAGATCTTTATGTTCTGCTCCATAACTTTTGGCCCAGAAAACATAATTTACTGTGCAGAGATATTTATTTAGGGTTTTACTAATGGGAATTTATGTAAAAAGTTTTTGCATCTCCCAGTAAAGGTGTTTTCTTATTCAGTATTTGTTTGGTTATTTTTTCTGCACAATGACCCTTTACTTAGTCATATTTTTGCTTGGAGTTTTCAAGGATTCAAAGGTTTTTTTTAATATCAAAATCCCCTGAGGAGCCCTTCTCTAAAACAGGAAGTGATGTTGTCTCCAAAAGTAAGTCTTAATAATTACCTACTACTTTCTGAAAGAAAAACATAAAGAAGTATATATTTACATGTATCTTTCAGAAAAGGGAATGAAATCTTGTGATTTCAGGGACGATCAATTGGGCAAGCTTCAGTCCATTCCCCTGCACTTCATGTCATCCAAGTCACTTTAATTGTTTTCACTACATTTCAGAATTTTCTCTATTTTTTCTTTTTTTCGCTTCAGTTCTTCAATATCTTCACCTGTCTCTTTGTTTATCTTTCTTCCTTGATTTGGGGATTTCTATGGGAATAATTTTGGCAAGTTTTGTTGCTTTTACTTGCACCTCATTTCATCCTAGTACATTTGGTTTTAGTCAGTCCATTTGCAAATTTTCTGTTTTATTCCATTGCATTTTATTTGCTCATATTTCCTTCCCAGAGTGTTTGTTCCAGTTTCTTCTCTGATTTCAATATTTCATTCCCTTTCTTGAAAGGGAATATATATATATATATGCTTATATATATTGAATTAGAAGAGAAAGCTGGGATAAATAAAACTAATATTTTAGTAGCAAAGTTTACTTAGAAAATAAATGCAAAACAAAGTGCAAAAGCATTTGTTTTGTGAACCTGGACAAAGGACAACTGTATTGGGTCACGAGATACTCATATTTGGTTGAAGCAGAATCTTTCACATTCCAGGTGCCACATTCTTTCTTAGAGTTAAGTATTATCCATCCACATAAGCAGAAAAATTAAATATGCATCTTCAAATGTCAAATATCCTGCCTTTAGTTTGACTGCAAAAACTTTTGACCCCAACCTCTGCTTCAAGAGATTAGAAAGAAGGCTTAAACCCTTAAAGAATGGTTGAAACCACTCCCCCAACATCTCAGATGAGTCAAATGTTGCTAATGACTGAACTACCAGCAGCAAATAAGTGAGCATGATTCCCACACCTCTCTCTCTGTCTCAGCTACCTGCTGTGCTAAAGGAATCTGAGTGTGCCCTGTGTGATGGCTCAAGGTTCCAGACTGACAACAATTAAACTCCAAGATATTTTGTTTTCTACAGATTCCTCATTATCAAGTCATCTCTTACCTGACACCAGTAACTTGTGATAAACTCAACCAAAACAGCTTCTTTCCCACCTTGAACCTTGTTTCAGAAATAAGTTCTTTTGGTTGAGGTGACCCTTTCTGAGGTGCCATACTACCACAGGCCTTGTATACCGTCAAGACCTGGGGTGCTGTTTTGAATGGTAGGATGGGTTACAGGGTGCTTCCAGCTCTGCTATGACACATGATGCTTGCCTTGGTGAACTTGCAACAGTGCCACCCAACAGCCACTGTCCTCTACACCATATAGGCTTTAGTTATCTGACTCACTTGATTATGGCATGTTTTGCATTCACATATAATTCCTGCAATGCTTTCAACAGTGAGGTTCACTCTCAGCCGTAGCCCATATCCATGTTGCAATTCTCTCCAGGGCCCACTGAGCCCTGTATAGCTCACTTTTATGTTTCCAGTCTAGGTTTCCCTGAGACACTTTTATTCTTATACTCAGTCATGTTTATGATGCCTTATTCTTCAAGCAGTGCTCTTAATTTCATCAAGGCTGTTGGAGGACAACTTTCAGTATAATTAAAGAACTAAATACCATAAAATTATATGGCAAGAAAATAACAGTTTAATTTACCTTGCTGCTTCACATCAGATATAAATTGTTTATACTATAGCACTTTTTAAAATATTTTGCTATCCTTGTGTCACTGAATTCAGTAAAACTGAAATGGAATTCTTTCACTATCAAACACATGTTCTGTACTTGAAGAATGAAAGAGGTGAAAACAGAAACATTCCCGTGCACAGAAGTTGAGTTGCCATTTGTGTAATGCCTTAGTCTAGTGCTATTCAAGGGAAATGTTTCTTAATTTTCCTGATCACAGACATAGGAAGATTGAAGAAATAATGTAAGGAGGTATGATTAAAATATACCAGCAATTTTGAAAAAGTCTGCTCTATTTATTGCAACATGGGTCAATAAGATCAAGATGATTTCCCCTACAACCTTATAAGATACCAAAAGCCCCAGGGATAAGATTAACAACCCAGACCTTGCAGAATTACTTCAGTTTGTAAGATTTTGCTTCCAAGATTATCCTATGCCAATAATGCTTTTTTTGTTGCTAGTATTTAACCTAATGAGATGAAAGCTATAGTACACACAGTCATATAACTTGCAATACTATCCTGCCATTATAGCATATTTCTTATCCACTACCAAGAAAGAGCATGGAAAGCATATACTCATGAGTATTTCACAATAGACCCCTTTTACTACGACTTAGAAATTAGACTTTAATTTTTTCTTCATGAGATAATCTGGGAATATAAATTAAATAATGAACAAATTTTTGTCATGCAGCTATGGAAATTAGTACAGTCCAAAGCCACAAGGCACAAAGTACTGTTGATGAATTGCAGTTAGCACACATAATTATACCAAAGGCAAAATATATTACCATTTGGGGAAGGACCATACATCTCATACAGCAATATATTAGGGCTGCTAAGTACATCACTGAAAGCATAATTTGACTTAATCAGGGATTTAAGAGTTTTGATAGAATTAGTAAAGGTTAGACAGCTCTCATAGGCTTCAGAAAGAATGTTATTTAGGCAGAGTTTTTAGCAATTAATTAAATAATTAACTTGCCTCATCCTCAACAGTTTTTCACTAAGTGGGACTGCTACAGATTCAACTTCTCTTGAATGGCAGTACCTTCCTTGAAAGTCTAAACCACAGGGAGCAGCATCACCTTACTAAGAGGGAACATTATGAGAATGAAACCGTTGTCCTACTTGTTATCAAGTATATCCATTTATTATTTAAGAAAACATCATTAAACAATGATTGAATAAAACCCCTCAAATAGAGTAATCAAACATCTGCTGTAAGGTAGCTTGATTCAGAATTTTCAAATTATTTTTTGCCTCAGACTTCATTGACAACTGCTCCAGTAAATCTGCCTAAGTCACAGAGGCAAAGGCAGAGATGGGACAATGAAGATCCACCCACCACAGGGAAAAATCTAGTTCACAAACATCTAAGGAACCTGAAGTTGCACAAGACTATGCATGAGACTTGATAAGATGCATCTGCAGGTCCCAAGGGAAATGACCAAAAAAGAGTCTAGGCCAAATGCATCATATTTTTTTCCTATTTGAAAACTCATGGCAGTCCAGTGAAATTCCTTCTGATGGGAAAAGGGAAAATACAGCCCCTGCAGGGGAACTGCAGATCTGTCAGTCTCACTTCTGGGCCTGTTGCAAGCATGGAGTGGATTCTCCTGGAAATTAAGACACATGGAAAATAAGGATGTGACTGATAACATCCACCTGGCTTCACAAAGGACAAATTGTACCTGAAACATTTCGTGGCCTCCTTCTACAAGGAGGTTATAGCGTTGGTCTATGAAGAAAGAGAAAATGACATCTTTCCAAAGTCAAGCAAAGCATTTGACACTGTTCCACATGATGTCCTTGCTCTAAACTGGAGAGAGGCGTAGATTTGATGAGAGACCATTCTGTGGATAAGGAACTGGCTGGATGTTCACACTCAAAGAGTTGCAGTCAACAGCTTGATATTCAAATAGAGATCAGTGGCAAGGGACATTCCTCAGGGCTTGGTGCTGGGACTGACACTTGTTATCATCTTTGTCATCAACATGGACAGTGGGATTGAGCTCACCTTCAGCAAGTTTGCTGACAGCACNTGTACCTGAAACATTTCGTGGCCTCCTTCTACAAGGAGGTTATAGCGTTGGTCTATGAAGAAAGAGAAAATGACATCTTTCCAAAGTCAAGCAAAGCATTTGACACTGTTCCACATGATGTCCTTGCTCTAAACTGGAGAGAGGCGTAGATTTGATGAGAGACCATTCTGTGGATAAGGAACTGGCTGGATGTTCACACTCAAAGTTGCAGTCAACAGCCTGATATTCAAATAGAGATCAGTGGCAAGGGGCATTCCTCAGGGCTTGGTGCTGGGACTGACACTTGTTATCATCTTTGTCATCAACATGGACAGTGGGATTGAGCTCACCTTCAGCAAGTTTGCTGACAGCACCAAGCTGTGTGGTGTGGCAAACATGCTGGAGGGAAGAAAAGCCATCCACAAGGACCTTAACAGCCTTGAAGNCTGACAGCACCAAGCTGTGTGGTGTGGCAAACATGCTGGAGGGAAGAAAAGCCATCCACAAAGACCTTAACAGCCTTGAAGGGTGGGACTGTGCAAACCTCATGAAGTCAACAGGGCAAAGTGTAAGGTGCTGCACCTCGGTCAGGGCAATTTGAAGTACAAATACAAGATGGATGGAGAATGGGTTGGGGATGTAGAAACTCAACATGACTTGTCAATGTGCTCTCACAGCCCAGAAAACCAAATGTATCCGGGGCTGCATCAAAAGAAACTTGACCAATAAGTTGAGGGAGGTGATTCTTTCCTTCTATTCAGATCTTGCATGAATCCACATAGAATATTGTGTCCATGTCTGGGGTTCCCCATGCATTTCTTGTAGTGAGTTCAGAGAATGGTCCCAAAAATGATCAGAGGGCTGTAGCACCTCTCCTATGAGCAAAGGCCAAGAGAATTGTGATTGTTCAGCCTGGAGAAGAGAAGGGTCTAGAAGACCTTCTAGCAGTTTTCCAGCACCAAAAAGGAGCCTACAAGAAAGATGAAGAGGGACATTTTACAAGGACAGGTAGTGATAGGACGATGGGTTGTGACTTTAGTCTCAAAGAGGGTAGGTTTAGTTTAGATATTAGGATGAAATTCTTTACTGTGAGGAAGGTGAGACACTGGAACAGGTTGCCCAGAGAAGTGGTGTGTTCCCATCCCTGGAAGTGTCCAAGGCCAGGCTGGGAGGGGCTCTGAGCAACCCGGTCTAGTGGAAAGTGACCCTGTCCAAGTCAGGGGGACTGGAGCTGTATGTTCTTTTAGGTCCCTTTCAACACAAATCATTTTATGATTCTATGGTTTAAAAGAATATGTTGGAAGAAAATGAAGTACACATTATGTGTCCCTGAAAACATAAAAAAATTGATTATATTTCTCTTTAGAAAGCATCAGCTTCTGCTTTAAATCTTGTGTAGTTTTATTATCCGTAGACAGGAAAATAAGTGAATTATACACGATTTTTTTTCTTTTTGCATTGTAAAATATCACAAAAATATGGTGTAACAGTAGAAGCAGGAGAAATTCCCACAATAAAAAGAACCCCTTGGAATAAAGTAATAGAAGAACCTCTTTTAATGGGCTAGGATATAAACAAGACATTTGAAAAAATCTTCAAACTGAAATGACTTAATGATCACAGGTTTTGGCTCCTGCATTGCCTTTTCACTGGCATGGTAGTAACAAAGTGAAGTTGATGAACTATGTACAAAGGAAAGTCTTCCTTTATTGTTTCAGTAAAGATCATCAGTAAACAGGTTTAATACATGCTAATAAAATTTAATATTTTTATGTATTTAACACTGGGATCAGTAAGTATATTCAAGACACCGTAATTCTTTCAGCCTCCTTTAAAAATATATATGAGCAGTTCCATGGTTATGTTTACTCTATAATGGTGGAAAATTGCAAAGACTTTCAGAATATTTGGCAACACATGCTCACATTTTATAGGCTATAGAGGAGTTCTAAACCAAATGGATCCAGATGGTTATTCTTTTTCTTCCACCCTGTGGGAATATAGAAACTGGACATGGTAAATATGCCTGGAAGAGTCACCCTCACAGACAGTTGTGTAACTATTATCAGGCTGCTTGAAATAGTCATTCATGTGTAGCTACCTTTCACTTGTGCATGGAGAGTAAGAAAAAAAATCTATTTAATCATTTATCTAGATCTCAGACATTTATTTTCTAAACTAGTAATTTCAGCTTAACATGTTCTTATTCACATTTTTTTTTGTGGGGAAGAAACAGGCTTGGGGAAGAGTGTCTGGAAAGCTGCTTGGCAGAACATGACTTGGGAGTGCTGGTCGACAGCAGCTGAACAGGAGCCAGGGTGTGCCCAAGTGGCCTGGAAGGCCAAAGGCAATAGCAGTAGTGTGGCCAGCAGGACCAGGGCAGTGATTTTCTCCTTGTACTTGGCAATGATGAGGCCTCAGTCAAATCCTCTGTTCAGTTTTGGACCCTTCACTACAAGACAGACATTGAAGGGCTGGAGCACATCCAGAGAGGGGCAATGGAACCGGTAAATGCGCTGGAGCAAAGTTCTTATGAGGAGTGGTTGAATGAGCTGCAGTTGTCTGAAAGCTGTCACAACTTTCTCATCTGGGCCAGCCATGGTTCTGGGGACGTCTGCCTCTGCCCAGAGATGTCATTCAGGTTAGGATTGAGATGGGCCCTCTTTATACATATTCATGTAAACTAAAAGAAAAGCTATCTTTAGAAAAAGCCTTCAATATAGCAGGAGAAGCAAAAATTGTTCCTGCTGAAGAAGAGCAAATGTATCACTTTCTAATCTTTTGACAGATTTAAAAGGTGGAGGAAAATAAAACCCCAAACACACCAAAGCTACTGCCCCTTTTCTTTTGAATAGAGAATTTTAAAAGTATACCTTATTTTAAAATTAAATCATTTCTAAGTGCGTTTGTTTTTTGTAGCTTCAGAATACAGTGACATAGATAAACTTGAGATTATCAGAGTTTACTCAATGGCAGAAACACTTATATGTAATGCTTTCAGATCTGCTCTCCTAGAGCTAATTAATTTATTGTTTTGTTTTATTGTTGAATAGCCAATGTCTAGCAGATTTACAGTACTTCAAAAAAATTATTTTCTGTAACATTCTTCCTAGTTTCTTACCTCACAGAGCACACACTTAGGCACCATGTAGCAGGCGAGCTTGTGCCACCTTATAATTAATGTGCATAATAAATCAAAGAACGCCACTGAAAGAAAAGTGCAGTTTTTAATAATGTAATAATTATTTTGTACTATCTCCTTCAACACTGAGAACTAAAATTGACTCTATATAATGTTGCCTTCATTACTATATAAAACCCCCACTTACTTAAATACACATACCCTCAAAGTCATCTAGAAGGGAATGTACCCCCTTTTTTCAAACCTGAAGTACATTGAATTTTATGGAGAGGAACTATTACAATTCCAGGGAATGGAATTCAACTACCTCCTCTAAGCTATTGGTGTAGAGCTAATTTTGTTTCTCCACAGAGACTTTCTTTTCTGAAGGCTAGAGCAAATGTCATGTCTAACTTCCTGACTCTCCAAGTGCTCTGGCCTTCTGCGGCTCACCCTGCCCAGAGCCGGCGCATCAGGGGAAGTCTGTGGTGCCACACCTGTGTACCATGTGGCACAAGGTGAGTGAACCACTAAGGTTTGGATGTTCCAGACGTCTCTGAATCCTTGAGGCTAGAATACATTTCTCCCTCTTATGTGGAAATAGTTTTCCAACTGCTCAGCAGGTGCATAAATTTTATTATGGCGTTCAGCCCACAGCCATAACAGAGACATAGCTTCGATTTACTGTTTATCTTGGCTGATGAATTAAAATTATATCCTTAATCACCCTTCATGCACTTCAGTTTCATTCAAGTAGATAAGCTTATAATATGGCACTGAAATTATAAATTTATTCACAATGTATGCGAGTGTTGCCAGTGCTGAGTGTGCAGACATCCGAAAGAAGAAATTCATGCTTGGATTTCTCAATAATTTTGCTTGAAGCATGCAACCTGCTCAAACTGAAGAGCTCCAAAGAGATACAAAGCTTATTAACGTACTGCTTGTGTTGAATCATTGCTTAAATTTATGAAATAGAATAAGCCAAGTGTCTATCTGCACTTCACATTATAAGAAATAGAAAACCAATATATTAGCAGTTAAATAGCTTGAGCTTCATCCACGTGATTTCATAAATATAAAACTCACTTTATTGCATATCCTGATTTTAAAATAATCACAGCTGGAAAGAGCATCAATAACATCCATTTCCAACCAGAAAAATCCAATTAGTTGTATGTGGTTAAATCTTTTAAACTCAAAATATGATGGAAAGTCCCTAAAAGAGTGAACATTTAAGAATTGGACTTGATGATTTTTTGGATCCCTTCCAACTCAGAATATCCTGTGAATGATTCTTCCTGATTGTTAGATGTGTGATACATATGAGCACTAGGAGATTTTTATTAATTTTATATTTCCCATATAAATTTTCTGCGAGTATTAGGATATAAATTTAAATAATCCTTAGAACAATTAGTATTTCTGCTGCATGAAATTTTCTGTAGATTTAAAAATAAAATTTGTATCCCTTGTTTTTTTGTCATTCCCCAGTATAGAAGATCTTTTGTCTAATCACTGTGTTTGTTTGGAATGTATTCCTAAGAATAGAAAGAAATTAAATGATTTGTCTTCACAGCTCATCAGCTTTTATCTAATCAGAGTGCCTTTGATATTGATTTTCATTTTAGTTCATCTATTTATATTTAATTTGCTTTTTTTTTTTCCTTTTTCCTTTTCTTTTTTTCTTGGCCACTATTCTAAGCAAGTGATGGTTTTATTTAAACAGAAATTGTCCTATTCTCTCTCATGGCTCTTCTTGATAGATAAGCCAAATATACTATAGAACTAAGAGCCATAAACTACAGAAAAGCAGAAATACGGCCCCCATTGAATTCCTGATGACAACTGGAGTTAAGGCATCCAGGAATTGATCAGATCAATACCTAGGCCTCAAAAAGTAATAATGCTAGATTTATGAATCCTCACAATTTTCATTTTTTAAAACAAGTTATAACACAGAGTTCACTTTTTTCTGCAGGATATGGAGAGATGGAAGGAGACAAGTTTCATTCAAAGATTGCGTTAACAGCATACAGAACACAGAAAATGGCAAGGCAAAGAAATTGCTTCTGTATCAATGGTGGGTTTTGTTTTTCAAATATATTTCTGTAGAATGTTGTCCTTTAAAGATTTATAAGAATTTTTGCTACAAGCGTCCATTATCAGGAGGTCATAACAAGAATAAAAGAATTTTCTTGACGACAAAACACAGTAGACAAGATACTGCCAAACTTAGAACTGCATCAGGAGAGCAATTTCTGAAGAGAACATGGAAATATGAATGCCATTAGGGTATAACTGCATGGTACAATCGTATTACCTAGCAATTCCAGTTGAAGCAATCTGAAGGGGAAGCACAGGATTCTGAGGAGACTGCTCTAAAGAGAATGCTAGAAAAAACTTAATTGTTTAATGTAGTTTAAGGAGAAATATGCTGACAGGGATATTTTTGCTGTGCATAAAGTCCTTGGGGTAAAACAAAAGAAAACCAAGCAATATTATAGTGTAGTGGGTTGACCTTGTCTGGCTCCAGGTACCCATCAAGCCTCCCCTTTCTCAACAGGACATCAAGAATCATTAGGAAAATCTTGTAGGTCATGATAGTGCTGATAAATAATGTAGTGGTATAGTGAGAAATAAGCACTAAAAACAAACTAAAAACACCTTCACACACATATATTCCCCCTGTCTCTTCTTCCCAAACTCAGCTCACTCCTAACTCTTCTGCCTCGTCCCCTTAAGCGGAGCAAAGAGTGAGAACTGTGATTATGGTCAGTCCATTAACCTTAATCTCTGCTGCTCCTTCTCCCTCACACTCTTCCCTGGTTCCAGCCTGGGGTCCTTCACACAGGAGACCTGTGTGATGTAGTTCAGTGTGGCCTGGAGTTCATGAACTGCCCCAGCATGAGACTTTTCCATGGGGTGTAGTCCTTCAGGAACAGATTTCAGTGTCAGATTTCTTAATGAACTAAGAACTGAAAAAGATAAGGAAATTGTTCCTTTTATTTTCTGTTACCCAATATTCATTCTAGCTGGAAATTTTCTTTATTGCAATTTCTTAAAGATTCTCAGTTGAGGAGTTTATGATTTTGCTTGACATCAGTCAAACAATGTTTCTTTCAAATAAGTAGTTGTAAACTCAAGGGACTGTCCTAAAATATATAGGCTCAGAAAACCAGTGGTCATCATCAACTAAGTAACATGCAATTAATGTTTGCTGGATGGAGTGGATTGCAAAACATTTCATACTGTGTGAATTAAAAAAAAAAAA